>LZPO01076205.1:4131-25035 GCA_001675575.1 Neotoma lepida
GTGATTTTACAAACTAGTAGTGATTTTGCTGAGCTTAGCCACACTTGAGAGAAGTGTGGCTCTAAAAGTACAACATGAGGGTAAACTCTAAGATGATGGCATGATTGTACATCTTGATTGTCATAGTTATACAAACCTATACACATGACAAAATGTCAGCGCTTTAAACACATAACACCAATGTCAAGTTCCTGATTCAGGTGTCATGAGATGTCATGCTATAGCTATATAAAATATAGTTGTTGGGGAAAAAATGGAGGGTACATGGGATCTCTCTGTACTTTCTTTGCTACTTCCTATGAATCTATAATTATTTCACAATAAAAACCTTTCTTTAAGGTCATTTTAAAAGTACATCAAATTCCAATATTGCCTATTTTTATAAATCTGAGCATCCACAAAATNATATACTTAAATATATATGCTATCTAAAATATTTACTACATATTTAAAGTACTTGTTATATAAACTAATATTTGCACACTTCTTTACTGATATTGTTAAAGACCAATTTCCCATATATAAGATATTGTATTAGATTGTAAAATACANATTTTTTAGGTATTTTAGTTATTACTACCTATGCAGGATGCCTGCATAGTGTAACTCAATAGTATCTGAGCAATGTATNCTAATTTCAGCAGNTTTTTTTTTCTTAATTTTGGGGATATGAGGAACAAATAATCTCAGAAATGCTTGCTATGTTAAATTAGCAGCTTGATGTTTTTCTTTCCTGGTATTTTTTTTTCCTTCATGAAAATACTGCACCTGGATGCATTAGCCACCACCTTGCAGAAGTGATAGGAAGGGCATNTTTTCTATAGAAAGGAAGTGTGGTCATAAATGATTCTCTCTTTAAGAAATTCGGGAATATAAATCAAATTTGGATGTTTAAGGTCTGCCTTTTTAAGGAGTTTCTATTTCGAAAATTATCCGCCAATGGAAGAAGCCNCATAGTACTCAAATGTAATCCTAAAGGAGTCCNGAAGCTAAATAATTGNTCATCCTGTAGACCAAGTTCTTAACAACACTAGACAAGTTTCTATATAGGCTTTCTGCATAAAGAATATGGCACTCCAAAAATGTCAGTTTTACTGGTGTCCTTTATAGTTTCCACCATTGCTGAATATGAGCTACTGCATTTACTTAATATTATTTTAAACACACTGTTTTTCATCAGACTTTATCTATAGAATGAAATTCATACCAATAACAGGTTTTATATGTTATAATTTTTCTACTGTGTAGAAAAATACATACATAACTTTTAAAGAGTTATCTGGGAATCACCTAAAGTCATATGTGAACCCCAGTTGTACACTTGGCACACTGGGAGACAATACAAGGTTTTGAGGCATGCTTTAGGGAGTGATGAGAGAGAGAAGCCTAGTTACACAGAAGAACAGGAGAACGTACNAATACTAACTTACACATTTGACTCCTCATTATCTTTACATCTGGTCTTGCAAAGTGCCTTCTTGTGACTAGAAGGGTTCTGTGCTATATCCTAACACAGAAAGGGCTATTATCCTAGCCCTTTCCAGCATCACAGAGACTCAAGCATCCTTATTTTGAAATTAACTCAGACTCACATAATCACAGTATATCTCCTGGCACCCAACCAGAAATTCTCAGTAATAATATCATGTAAAACTTTCCAAATTCCTCACTGAAGTGCATATGCTTTCCCACATGTCCCAAGCTGACAGACAGCCCTATGAGCCAGATTCAATTCACAAATGTATTTACTTCATTTTAAAAATCAGGATGACATTCACTTATAAAAGGTTGAAATTACAATTTTTTAAAAATCACGAGAATTTGCTTTTAGAAATCAAAATTTCTACCTTCAGAGGGCCTGGCAGGTTATAGCAAGGGTGCAGGCTTTTCTACAAAGGGTGTGAGCTACTATTCCAAAATGAGCTAGGTATGGACCAAGGCATTACTTTGAACAAAAGCTGATCTCTAAGCACCAATGTTTTCTTTACTAACTGCTCAGAAAGCACTTCTTATCAGTTAAATTTTTAAATATTTAAAAATGATATGTAAATAATTATTTAAATAAAATTAAAATGAATTTAAATTTTAATTTAATTGAATATTAAATTTAATAATGTGATGACAAGTAAATAAAATTAAAATGTATCAATATTTAAATATTATTAAAAATAAAAAAGGAAGTCTCAACAGTTTTAGCNNTTCTTCTTTAGTTTTGAAACAGCAACATTAGATGTTTCGTTTCGACACTTGATTTTTTGGGGGTGCAGTGGGGCTCTTTTCTCCAGGGTACTTTAGAGATGCTCACAGTGGTGCTGTGATTGCATTCTGTTGATAAAAGATGACACTCTGAAGCTTGGCCATAATCATCCAGCTGTCAAATGAACTAAGTGCTTTCACGCTAATATCCACGCTAAGTCAGCTCCCCACTTACGGGCTTTGCTCTGCAGTTTTAACTTTGGAAATTACTTTTGTTTCCTTCAAATGAATGTGTTTTTGTTTCTTACTATTTTTGCAAGCCACAGTTAAGTGATTTTCTAATCTTCTTGATACTCTGAAATGAAGTCTTACTGTATCACACATTTCTGAAATCCAAAACTTTGGATTTTTCAATTATTCACATTAGTTGTATTCGCAGCAATAATGTTTATTATCATAATACTTCACTTGAATATTTAACTAGCTAAACCTCATTATTGACTGTGATAAATGGTAGCAGAATGAGGTCCTCTAAGTTGAACTGCAAGTGGGATAGAGAAAGAAAAGACAATAAGGAGCTATCTATTTCTCAAAAAAAAATCTGAATGTATAAAATGGGAATTTAATCTCAAAAGAGAACATTCTTTCTTATTCCCCACAGAAAATGATGAACCTTTGATGACCCAACCAAAGACAGTTTCCTGATTTAAAACCATAAAAAATCGCTTTAGGTTCAACCTACTAACAGTGTATTTCTTTCCCTGGGGCAGAGTGNCATATTTTGTAGGATGAACGGAGTGGGGTAGAGGGGAATATTAAGCAACCTTCTCCCTGCTTTCTTGGTTTAACTTGTGCCCAGGGAAACTCAATTTGTAATTTCATCAATTTCACACCATTAATACACATTAAACTAACTCTAAAAGGTATGGAATAATAGTCTGAGTGAGTAGGTGCTACTGCCTAATGACACATTTGATGCATTTATTAAAATGATGCATGCCTTTGAAGGGGTCATTATGTTTCCATAAGATAGAAGGGGGGAGAAGTGTAAACTTTATATTATCTAGATGAACATGCTTCCATGCCCATTTGTTTCTTGGTGTATTAAAAAGAAAGGTGGATACTGTAAGATTATTTCTTTTCTGTAATTGTATCTTTTNTATTTTGATATTATAAATACATCATCCTTCCCTTTCCTCCCTCCAAACCATTCTGTGTGCCATTTATTGTTCTCTTTCAAATTCATGGCCTTTTTTCAATAGTTGTTGTTATATACATATATGTGTGTGTATATACGTATGTATTCCTAAATACATAAATACAAACTGCTCAGTCTGTCCAGTTTTACTTGTATGTTTCATGGCTGATCATTCATTACTGGGTAATCAATTAGTGTGCTCTTCCCTCAAGAAGACTTTCTCCCCCTTTTAACATTCCTTACTTGCCTATAGTGCTTTGTGTAAGGTTGAAGACAAGCATGTTTATTGCTGTTGTCCTTTTTCAGCTCATGTTTAGGCAGTCATGTTGATAAGATTTTATGGGTGTATCTTTTACCATTCCTAGGAGACACAATCTCACAGCATCCCTGATCCTCTGGCTCTTACAATCTTCTCACCCTCTCTTATGCAATGATCCATGAAATTCTTTCATCTGGGCTGACAATGCTTCCTCCAAAAGCCAAGACCACATAATAGCAACCTCAGCACTAAGCATGATAAGCCCCTTTTTGAATTGTTGGTCAGGATTATTCCAGAGATTCCCAAAACATTAAAGATTATTGCTATTGCCCTTGGTTTTCCCCTGGGGTGAGAGAGGTATTGTGGCTGATGACGTCTTACACTTTATATTCTGGAGCCAGAGGCCCCTGAGCTAGAATAGACCTATAAGCCCCCTACCTGAGGACTACCTTCCATGATACCAAAACAGGGAAGCAATCAACTGTTCTGCCCAGCTATGATGCTAATGAATCACAACCACCACCATCATGGCATGCTAAACCAAAGGAAGGGTGCAATACCCTGAAAGTAACCAATAGCTCTCTAATTGGACTAAGAACTCACTCAACAAGAAGTAAATTGCTGTGAAATAATGCTCTTGAACACTGGTTTAATAAAACACTGATTGGCCAGTAGCCACGCAGGAAGTATAGGTGGGGTGAGCAGCCTAGGAGAATGCTGGGAAGAGGAAAGGAATCAGGAGTCGCCAGCCAGACGTAGAGGAAGCAAGATGACAAGACAGAACTGAGAAAAGGTACCAAGCCACGTGGCTAAACATAGATAAGAATTATGGGTTAATTTAAGTGTAAGAGCTAGTCAGTAATAAGCCTGAGCTAATGACTGAGCAATTATAATTAATAGGAACACGGGGCCTGGTGGGACCAGGCAGGTCAGAGAAACTTTCAACTGCAGTAAATCATGCCTGGTACTGGAAAAATCTAGCAAACTACCAAGGCTAATGAAGTCATGGATCTTGGAGAAGTACCCCCGACCACTACTTTACTAAGCCAACATAATTCTTAATTACATTCTAAATATTTGTCCATATACCCACAGATAAGTGTAGTCCTNACCCCTCATCAAGGAAATTTCTCTTTGCAAAAGATGGAGACCATTATAGAAAGCCACAATCAATCAAAATGTAGAGTTGTGGAATCCAGTCTGAAACTATATGTCTACACAACAGCTCTCACATCTAAGGTTATTTCTTTTCTTATTATTGAAAATACTTTTATCATATAATATATTCTGATCATGGTTTTGCCTCCCTTATTTCCTCCCAGATCATCCCTACCTCTTCACCCATCCAAGTCTTTTGTGTTTTGTGGATTTTCTGCTTGTGTCTGTAGGTATGTGTTTCTTGTGCTTTTTCTTGCTGTTTGCTTTTCATTCTGGCTTTTTTTTTTTGTCTGTTTGTTTCCTAAGTTTATTTCTTAACTCTAATGTAAGGGAATGTTTCTTGTAGCTCTTGTGTGGTCTTGGGTTTTCTGTCCATGGTGCTGAATTGGTCTCTTTTCTCTGAGACCCCCATACATGCAGAAGAGAAGACGGGTGTTTCTCCTGGCTAACAATTTTAAAAACATGAGTATAAGGCTGGATGGTGGTGGCACACTGCCTTTAATCCCAGCACTCACTCGGGAGGCAGANGCAGGCTGAACCTGAGTTCAAGGACAGCCTGATCTATAAAGCCTGTTTCAGAGCCTGCACTATACAGAGAAACCCTGTCTCAAAAAAACAAAACAAACAAACAAAAAACCATAAATATAAATTTAGAAATTTGTGTATTATAAAACTTTATAGTTACTATAGAAGAAAATATGAAAACATTATTAATTTGTGTATTTGAGGAATTTGGAAGGAGAATATCAAGTGTTTGTTTTTAACCTAAAGTTCCACCTTGGCCTTTTCATCTTTTAACTCTTACAATTCCTTTATTCACAAAACTGTAATATGGCAATACTATTAATAGTCACTGACTTCTGTTCATTTACCAGAAACTTTTCAGTTTATGTTTTGAGATGTGAATACTTTGAGCATTCCTCATGTAATTTCAAGCAAGGCAAAGTCATACACTTTCTAACAATGAACCATACTTTGCATTCCTTTTTATATACCAATAGAATACTTATGATTAGTTTTNAGATTAATACACTGAGACATATAGTTCTGAGGATTGCCAATGATTTTAACATATAGTGCTTGCTACTAAGAAGTCAAAAAAAGTTAATTGTTGCACATATGGTGAAAATAATACTACAAGGCAGTACATATCACTAAAACACAACATCAGTGAGGGACTGGGTCAGTTTGGTATTCTCACTGTTTTACTATCTCTATTCCCTAACTCAGTTCCTAACACACAGTAAGTTAGTTCCTATTAGTTGCATGAATTAGAAACTGAAGGGTAGAATAAATAAGTACAAAAAGAACAAGAGTTGGTGGCACTGATCACATGGCACCAGCTCTGAGGTATCCCCTTTAGAGAGGACATGCATTCACCAGTTACCAAATTAGAGAACTGATATGCATTATTCTGTTTTCCCCAATGTATTAAAATATTAAGAGCAAAAATAAGTGTTTTTCATTAGTGTGTATTAAACACTACATGCTTGGTATGTTTCCTTTACAGTACCTCCTTTAATATTCATACAACTGTTGTCATTTTTGTCTTCAAATGTGGGAAGTTAACCAGCTTGCTTAAATAATCCAGCAAATAAATAAGGATGAAAGGTTTTTTTTAATGACTAATTTTGAGTCCCCAAATCTCCGCCAACTTTAGCATTTAAGCACCATTTCAGTTTTCATATCACCCTCTAAATTAAAGCTCTTCAAAAATCTACCCCTCTTGATCGGTTTATGACAAGTTTTCTTATGCATAAATACATTTCCTTTCCTACCTTCCATTTGGATTACAAGAGAAATAGAGAAAGAAAATGACATCATGGAAAAATTAATCATTTTCAGTGCTCTCTCAGTTAGCAATGTTTCCTGACACTCCAATAGAGGAATAATTCTCCAACAATGTATTCTCTCCTATAGTAAATGGTGTCTAGTTACAGACTGAGGAAAATGTTCTGCAAAGGGAAATATTTTCAGCTTTCCAAAAAGACCTAGATCAAACATTTGAACTTGTTGACCAATTCTGACTTACACATTAAACTCATTACAGAAGTATNATTAATAAAGCACCAATTATTTTTACATTTCCCTAGTGTGATTGATATTTTTGTGTTTATGTTGTACTTTTGAGACCAAACTTGCAAATATTGCATCTCTTTTGAGCTTGCACTATTAATCATCACTGGAATGTATGCAGAAAACTCACCAACCATCTTTCTTAAATCAACTCAAAAATAACAATATTCCCATAAAAGAGTACTGGGAGAAAGGAATCTGTAGAGAAGTTATATTAAGCATGTAAAATTCCTACCATTAATAAACTAGCACTCTGAGATCCAGTTAAGGGAATCAAAATTGAAAAATTAACTAAATACTGACAAAAACACTATATACACTAGGAATACCACATTTTCCTCACTGCAAAAGTCAAAAGACAATCTAGTTTTCTTTGGTGAAATGATGACAGAGCTATGTGTTAGATGAAGTGGCTGATATGTTATTCATGTGCTTAGTTGTTCTATATGTGAATAAATATCCACAGAGACTTGTACAGTATAGGTATGATAATAGCTCCATTACTTGCTCTAAAAGACTTTTCCTGGTCATTGAACAGTATATTTTATTGTCCAATTGTCACATATAAGGAGAAGAAAATGAACATTAGTCATATGAATACTAAGAAAGGGAATTAAGAAAATCACTTCAAACCCTTCCTAAAATCTTGAGATCAGATATTAATAACTTGCTTTGTATTTATTGAAATAGTAATTACAGCATTAAACATCATTTAAATTAAACTTCCTCTATACTTCAAAATGTATCATGTTAACACATAAATAATTATATAGCTAGGTGTCTTTTTTCTTTTCATGATGTTAACTTTTTCACAGCATTTTTCATCCCATTATGTTGTGTTTTTATCTATATTTCACTGTCCTTATAAACTGATTTCCTGACAGCTTTTGCATATGTCAGTGAAAAATTTTGCACATCAGGAAGAAGAAAATGGTGGAAAATTTCAAAGATCTGTCCTTGGCTTTCTTAATGCACATCTAAAGTAAACAGAAATGCAATGTTTATAGTGTATGTCTCTTATAAAAGAGACCAATCACAATGTGACAACAAATTTCTATCTGGATTTGCATTTATCATGTGGCTTNTTTTGCTAGAATACAAGGGAGGACTCATCTCCCAGGCCTTACTTGCTCCATCAGAGTACTTCAGCTGGAAGCTTTGTCAGACAGCATCAGTGTTCTCTGAGCATGCAGAAATGCAAACGGCAGATTAGCATTAGCATTCTACTTAGAACAAAGAGGTACCAGAAGGCACTATAAATTAGTACAGATTTCTCTCGTTTCCAATTAGAGGGTAGACATAGCCACGTGACTCTTGAATTCTCTTAAATAAGTCTCCTTCCCTTGCNCCAGAACTAAAATTATCTTTTTTGAGACAGGATCTCACTCTGTACTCTCAGTTGGCCTAGAAATTCACTATGTAGACCAGACTGGCCTTGAACTCCCATAGATCCACTTGCCCCTGCCTCCTGATAAAGGCATTCACCACCATACCTGACAGGTGGAGTAATAATTTTTTGATAACTGCTCCTCCTTAATAGGTTAAATTTGTTTGTGATCATGAGTGAGAAATATTTGTTTTGACAGGGGTTATTTTCATATCAAATATTTGCCATAATGTCATAAGAAGTTTAAAGAAAATAGGTTAACTGGGCACTGTTTTGTTAAATGTTCCTGGCTTTTCAAAGTTTGGTTCTGAAGTTAGAAGGAGTCTGGAGAAAATTTCAAATTTCAAATGAGCATTTAAACAGTGAAGAACTTACACTTCCTGACTTTCTGCAGNAGAATTAGAAATTGTAGAACTTACAATTTATTCCAACTTTTCGTTGGGGTAGAGAGCAGCTTTGCTTTCATTAAACCACACAAAACTCCATTCTGTCATCTTCACTATGATTATCTGTAAGCCGACTGACAGTGAAGAAATGCAAACTGTGGAAGCATGTAGTTCTTCCCACACCCGGCAGATTGAAAGCAGCTGGGGACTGAGTTTCAGTTAGTGTCTGTTCTGAGTTTATCCCAGGTTAGATGGCTGTATATTGCAAGCTCTATCTTAAAAAGGAACTGGGAACTAATTCTTAATTCAAAATCATTTATGAAAGGTATTGTGATAAGTTAGCTGTTTTGAAGTTGTACAAATTGAATATCTCTACAGCATTTGAATTTGTACATGTTTTCCTAGTTTGAAATTAGTATAGCTTAGAATTCATTTCTGTTCCTAACTGGAACTACTCTACTGTATTTTCTTTTTACTTTATTATCTAGTGTTTACATTTTGANAATAGTTAACATGAATATAATAGTCAACTTTGGAACTTGCTGGAGACTCTTGTAGACAAAACTGGATTTAAATGTTTATAGGTTCCAGTGCTATTTGGTATTAGGGAGACCCAAAGTTACATCTCCACAATGAGGAAAAGTCGTTGGCCAAATGACCTCAGGCAACTGTGTAGTAAGGCTTATGNTTTCCCAGACACTCAGAAATCTATTCTGAAGTGGCAGCCACCACTGTGACTCCCTTATGACATGTCTGATGTCAGAGTCATCGAATTCTCCCTGAGCTTCATCCCTCATAGCCACCTGGTACCGCACAGCACATGTTATTTGAGTCACATGAACAAACAATTGCAGAATCCTGCTACTAGAGCTAAGAGCTGCATGTGTGAATCAGTTAGAATCACATAGTAGGCCCCGAAGAATTCTAGTCTTCAGCCAAGATGCGGAGCCACTTCCTGAGAAAGAATTGTCTTTCTCCACAAACTTACAATTCCTTTGGAACTGCTTTTTTTTTCTGTGCCTAAATCAGATACAGAAAATATAGGTATATCTTTATGACAAAGCAGTAGATGATATTCTCCAAGACTAATCCATCAATCACACTATATATTTAGCTTCAAGAATGGGACACAGATGTCTTTTGTCTTATGTCCTAAGTGTTAAAGTATTTGGAGTCAGGTCTTGAAAAGCATTTTTTTTCTTTTCTTTTCGCTTTTATTTTGGGGGGGGTGTTCAACAAAGGGGCCTAGGTGTCCTGGAACTCTCTTTGAAGACCAGGCTGGCCTTGAACCCACAGAGATCTGCCTCCCGAGTGCTGGGATTAAAGGTATGCACCACAATACCCTGCCTTTTATTTTTTCTTTTTTTTAAAGGTTTAAGGGAACTTAAATTTTATTGTTCTAGATCTAAATACATCTGTATCTAAATATAAAAAACAGTGTTTGAGTTATTCAGCAGTGTTTTTCATACTCCTCCTGCTTCTGAGGTCCTTCTCAGTCTGTATTTGGAAGTCATCTAAAACAGTTTCCTCACAGAGAAAATTAAGTGAGATTGGACTTTGGCTTCATTTACTGAGTTACTGAAAGAATTCAGGAGATGATGCCTATTTGAAGTTCTAACACACAGTGGGTACATATTTCCAGAGAGTCTTAATATTTGCTCTTTAGCTTATTAGTCTGAGCATTAAAACACCTGCTAGCCTTAACAATGGGTATGAAAAACTATTATGGCCTGGAATTTTATTGATTTTTTAAATATTGGTTGTTTTTGTGTGTGTTTTCATGTGTGCCACCGTGCTGGTGTGGCACTCACAGAATCTATGGGCATCTGCTCTCTCTTTCTAATATGTGGGCCCAGGGCTAGAACTCAGGTAGTCAGTCTTGGCAACTACACCTTATCCCACTGAGCCATCTCCCCAGCCCTACTTCTTGTTTTTTAAATGCAGATTAATTCAAAGCTTTACTGGAACATAATGTGTATTTCTTTGTAATTATTTTCAAAATAATTAATGGAATTTTAAGTTACTAAAATCATGCAGAAAATACAAAGGTTTTTTTTTTCCTACAGCATATATTATAAGACTTAAATATTTTTAACAGTCGACCACTTCCAAAGCTATCCCTTAAATGGCAGGTTCACGNGCTCCTAATTTTGTAAGAAATCCATTCCCTCTCAAGCACTATGACCATTGTTCAATTTAATAAGAAATTTTTAATCATTTAATAATTTTAATCACTTAATAAGTCATTTTTAACCATCATGCAACTTATAAACATCAGTGGAGTTATGATTCTCAACATAGAAAATTCTACTGCCTCCTGTTTTCTTTTAGTTGAATTCCTGCTAATCTATATTTGTATATCAAAAATAACAAAGANAAACAAAAGTCCTTGTTGCTGATTGTGAAATTAGAGTTACACAGATAGTCTTAATGCTGGGGCCTCAGATTCCGAGTTGCTAAAGCACAGTTTATTAAACGCGCAACAGACAAAATTATTTGCATTTGCTACAGTCTTTCCAATGGCAACAGTCTATCTTCTGAGCACTTAATTAATAATGCCAGAAAGAGTTCCTCTAAGATGACAAATATGAGCCTAAGATACATGTAGAGGTGGAGTAGAGGACAAGGTTACTTCAAAATTCATTTTATCAATTTTATTACTAATTTCTTTCTTTTTGAAGGGGGGTGTTGAGACAGGGTTTCTCTGTGTAGCTTTGGAGCCTGTCCTGGAACTCACTCGGTAGCCCAAGCTGGCCTTGAACTCACAGAGATTCGCCTGCCTCTGCCTCCCGCGTGCTGGGATTAAAGGCGTGCACCACCACTGCCCGGCCTAATTTCTTTTTATTATCAAAATTGTACAGATTAGGGCAAAACAATTTAGTGAAAAAACAAGGATGATTTTAATTCTTATTCTTAAATTATATGCTGTATTTTTACACCCATGTTATTCAAGTTTTTATAAATGTTCTCAAAAAGAGCTGCAGGAATAATCATTTTCAATTTTTGTAGAGGAGGANGACATGCTCCTAATTTCTGTTAGTGAATATTTATAAAGTAACTGCAGGCTCTTCTGTGCACCTCAACTAAGTTAAAGCCCTAAATCAGCTGCACATTCTTCAAAGAATCAGAAATCCTACTTAACTCAAAAACGTAAGTGCTGTGGACACTGCCAAAATTGACCAGGTGTCAGTTTTATTTCATATTTTTACATTTACACAAAACAGAGCAAAACTAGTTTGAAAGTTCTCAAATGCTACCCTCAGTCAAATTATTTTAGGGGGAAGTGCTGTAGGCCTAATTCCTAGAGAGGAAAATTAAACTCTAGTGGATCTTAGAACCCTCAGGAGCATTACTGTAAGAACTCACCGAGGAAGGCTTCTGCTACCTCCTGTAAACATCCTTCCACCCCCCACTGAAGAAGCACCCTTTGAGGCGGACGCTGCATACACTGCTCAGAACACATTTCTGAACCAAAGCCCGTGTGTATGTATTCCTTCTATTTCCAATGGTATGCATGAATAATGAATACGAAGCTTATGAAATATGCACTCAGATAGCCTTCCTCTCTTTTTAGACTGTACTGCTCCTGCAACAAGGAAAGAAATGCTACTAAAATAACAGTCTCAGATTTAATGTTATCTGTACCCTGAAGTATAGTTATCTCCATACAAATTTAGTCCACTCTGCCAAAAAGAATTACCCCGAAGAAAGAAAACCAGTATCGTGCATTGAAGGGAGATTTTCATACCTTCTTGCTATACTATAAATTAGAAAGAGCAAATAATCACAGCTCAAAAATAGTCTGAGAGATATTGTTCTAATCTTTCACAAAGAGTATGCAGATTTCAGCATTAGGTCACAAAGAGGAGAAATTCTATGCTAAGGCTCCCTCTTCCTCCTTCTTCTCCTTCCCATTTTCCTTCTCTCTCTCCCTCTCCATCCTTTCAAGNTATACATTACATGTGGAAGGAATGGAGAAGGAGTAACAGAAGGGAAGGACTACGGATGGTTTGTGGGATTTATATTCTGAGAGAGTTGAGACAATGTTCTTTACTTCAAACCTATACTTAAACACATTGTACTTAAATGATGATGAAAGATATGTTATAGAAGTCAAACATCTTTTATACTCCATTCAGGAACATTCACAAGACCAAAAGGTAATTTCACAAAAGCCTTATATGATATTAAATATTATGGGGAAAGCATCATCATAAGAGGTGTGCTAGCAGGCACAAAAAATTTAAACTATTTAAGTTAACATTATTAATGATGTAGTTTTCTGGGACCTTTAAAACTAGTGAAGCTTCATTTTCCAAATTTTTCCTGTTTGACATGCAGTTTTGATGCTGTCATTGGCATTCATATACACATATGTTGGCTATACCTTATAACAGAANAAAAGAGAAAGCCANTCTCTACATCATAAAACATGTATATTTGTGTTCTGATCACAGTTTTATTACTATTACCAATCTTTCCTTTGTATTACTTAAGCATTGGTCTGCATCTTTAAACTGAAAACATGAGTGGTGACAAGTGTCAGTTACTAAGGGATAAAGTACATTATTGCATACGCAGAAATGGATCTCACAGTTTAAATGCATAGTGAGGATTAAAGGCCAGCCAATACTACTTGCATAAAACAACAGAGATATGTTTAAACTAACAAATAAATGTCCAAATAGAAACTCTGAAGTCAATTAATGTTTTCTTCCATGTTTTGAATAATACCAGCCGATTGCCTACCATTTTCNTTGACCAAATAAAAGGAAGCTATAGAGAAGAAAGGGTCAATCAAAAGTAGCTTANACTGAGATATGCAGACCTACATTTCTCAGCTTACACTCCAGACGTTAAAACATAGTGTTCACGTAAAACTGACATGATATTAAATCAGAAAAAACAGAGTCCTGTTGAAATCCAATGCTTTGATATACTTTACATGATACCATATATAAATATAATNCAGTCAATCAGATTTTATAGTTATTTATGCCAGAGTCAATAAATATTTTCNATTTCATAGATCAGTTGCTTTACAGAACTAAACACATCAGGGAAGCAAGCCTGAATTCCCACTGTCTAGTGACATTTTGTTGCTTTCAGTGTCTTTCCTTTCATAGGCAAGTAAGTGTCTGACATGTGGACACATTTTAGTCCATTTGTACTTAATATTTAGTATAAGTAAATTAAATACATATATTTACTATTATTTGTAAAATNCCATAGCAAAANTTCAGGAAAATTTCAAATTATAAGTTCCTGAGATTGGGTTACCAGCACAGACTTTTTCACTACTGATCTTCTCTTGGACTATAGGTTTGGAAATAAAATATTTACCATTCAGCATTGCCTTGCTTCAGTCTGAATTGCACTCATCCTGTAGTCTTCCAAAGCATTCATCTTTGGCAGAAATGGCCTGAAAGAGAAGGATACTAGTTTGCTATTTTTAAATTAAACCATGAAAATTAGGAGTTTTGGTTTTTTGTTTTTGTTTTTTTTTCCTCAAAACCACACCTTATTTTCTATTCTTCTAGTGTGTTTACATACAGACAAAATCATTCAAACTACATTATATTCTGGGCTTATGTTTTAGAGAAAGCATGTAAGGACAATGAAGCTAATGATAGTATAAAATTCTTTAAATTGCCCATTTTCACCACAGTCAGTTTTCTTATGAAATTACAAAAGACTATTTTTTCTTTAAATACTAGATAATATTGATAGCTTATGACTAGAACCCTANTATTCAAATTGGGTCTGTAAAGGCTCGAAACACATGGTTCAGTGAGGTGAGAACCAAAGACATAACACATCTACAGTTTGTTACCAGCACAAGCTGGAAAGCGCCTCCACTAATAAAAGTCTCTGGCTTTCTGTGTCTGTTTCCACCTCTACTCTCTCTTCACCTCTCTCCCCATCTTCTCCCAACTTGAANAGCTGTTTAATGTCTCTTCCTCCTCCTCCTCCTCCTGTTTCTCTTTCCTTCTTTTTCTCAGCAAAATTCTGCTGCTTTGCCCAAAAGCCCATTAGCCTCCCTGAATTCAAAGGCCTGTGGAATCAGGCCAGCTCTCACTCAGGCTCCTGGGAATCAGGAAACCGTCCAGAATGAACTTGAACTTTGGCATCAGAGATGTATAAGTTGAATTTTATTTTTGTGGGAGTCACCATTTTCTACAAGCAATTTCAACACTTGGAGCTTCCTTTTCCTCATCAGATGTAGGCTGCAGCACTCACCTCAAGCAATCTTTTTTCTTTTTTTTCAAGACAGGGTTTCTCTGTGTTGCTGTTGTTTCTCACTCTTTTGCTGGGGGAGGCCGCCACCCAGCTCCCAAATAAATTCACACGTTGAGACTTAGTCTTAATTAGGAATGCCTGGCCTTAGCTTGGCTTAATTTCTTCCCAGTTTTTCTTAACTTTAAGTTATCTCATCTCTTTTGCCTCTGGGCTTTTCCCGTTCTCTTACTTCTGTAAATGTTACTCTTACTCCATGGCTTGCTGTATAGCTGGGTGGCTGGCCCCTAGAGACCTCCTTCTCTGGCTCCTAGCTCTCCTCTTTTCCTTTTTTCTGTTCTCCCAGATTTCTCCTTCTATATTTCCTCTCTGCCTGCCAGCACAGCCTATTTCTCTCTCCTGCCTCACTATTGGNCATTCAGTTCTTTATTAGACCATCAGGTGTTTTAGACAGGCAAAGTAACATAGTTTCATAGAGTTAAACAAATGCAACATAAACAAAAGTAACACACCTTAAAATAACATTCTACTACACTGTGTAGCTTTGGAACCTGTCCTGGAATTCGCTCTGTAGATCAGGCTGGCCTCGGATTCACAGAGATCCGCCTGCCTCTGCCTCCAGAGTGCTGGGATTAAAGGAGCATGCCACCACCGTCAAGCCTTTTGTTTTTGTTTTTGTTTTTTTTGTTCTCAAGCAATCTTTAAGTGTTACATAAAAAAAAACACATTTGTTTAGCCTAGCACAGTATTCATCAATAAATGACAACTTCAATATCAATACTTAGAATAATGACTCTTTATTGCTTTTGTCAAAGCAAACAACCAGGGTAGAGGAAGCTTGTATACATTGCACACCCTTGGAATATGTCTAAGAGAGTTTAAACAGCATGCTACATCTTCTCAGCCTTTGTGGTATACAATAATTGATTTTATATTGAAGTTAACACCTTCGTATGNATACTAATTTCAGATAAAAATGTATCCAGCCTTGCCTCCACTATATTGCCATTTTCCTTGTCCTTTACTGCATTTAAAAAATTATTTTAATTATTCTGCAATTCAAAAAATTTATAAGCAAAATGAATGGATACACTCTTACTTTTCTTTATTAACACTATTATTTTTTAATTATCTAAATTTTTCACAACAGGAAATAGATGTGCTAAAATGCTTTGTTTGGGCTTATTTTAAGGGAACAAAGAAGGAAATACAAACTTATTTTCTAGATTTTGTTCACTCATCATACTTTATGGAGGTAGAGAGGTTTGTGGTATTATTCAAGGCATGGATTATCAAATTTTCTTATAGTGTTTTGAAGTTGGTAGTAGTGACATAATCATTGTCTTTAGGGAGTGCTGGTCACTGTAAATCAGTTTCAGTAAACACCCTTGAAATATATCCAAAAGAGTTCAATTGCTACATCTTCCCAATCTATGTTATATGTGATAATTGATTTGATATCAAAGTGGAAATTCTCGTGTGCAAACTAATTCCAGATAAAATGAGGTATTTAGAATTAAATTAGAAGACAAGGTAAAAGGGGAACACTGAGATTGAGAAGGCAGGACAGAAGAGAAAGAATACCCTGTGGGTCTATCGCATTTCCCAAAGGCTCTAAGAAGTATACTCTGCATTGTAAAATTACTAAATTAGTTAATTTGGCCCTGATATTAAAGTTAATGCTATATTTTAAATGTCTAATTTTTAGGCTTTGAATAAAGCCTTGGCCCTCAATTGAGAAGAGTCTTGTTTCCCAGGGGACATTTGGTGATTTGGAGACACTTTTGACTTGTCAGTATTTGAGTCGTGGGAAGGTGGTTGATAATGAGTAGAAGTTGGAAGGGCTTCTGAGCATCCTGTGAGGCAGAGAACCGCCTCACAACAGGTATTATCCAGCTCAGTGGTTTTTATGGAGCTGAGATTCAGAAGCCAGGAATGAAGCCATGGACTTTCAAAGAATGNGTTGAGTTGCTGGATTTCCCACTCCCAAACTCCATTCTGTCCCTGTTGTTGGCATAGTGCTCTCCACTCAGAAGCATGGCAGTCTCGGTATTCATCTTTTATCTTACAGCAGTTGCTCACGGCTCCTATTTACAGAGTGTGCCATAGTTACTAGGTTTCTAGTGGGAATTTAATGTGCTTTGGAAACTTAGCAAGAAATATGCAAGTTCTCAGTAAAGAGAATTTGTGGAANAGAAAAGTTGAACAGCAGGCATTTTCTCCCCCAACTCCAAATGCCTTTAGTGGATCCAAAATTGGAAGTGTGAATCAAACTACTTTGTATTTTAAATAGATGTATTTGGGAAGCATTGGTACAGTGCCTTCAGCACATGAAATCTTTGCTGCTACATGGTCGCTTATTTAGAAGTGTGATGAAGTGTGAAGAAACCGCACCAGCAGGAGGAATCAGTTAAAATTTTTAAAAAGTAAAAAATAGTTTCATAGAACATGTGCATGATTACAAGTCAGCTGACACAGGCAAAAGACTCTGACTTAACTGTCGCAAAGCTACTGACTTTTCTTACCTCCTTAGATAAGTCAACAGGGAACTTTCCATTAAGTTTGCATTAATTAGATGATTTGNAGGGGGAATTGAGCTTGTCACCTTTCAACTAATTTGTCTCTTTTAAATCCAGTGAAAATAAGAAATATAAATTCCTTCAGACACACAAAACAAAGATCTCTACCCATTTAAAACGGTTGGTCACAGTAAAAATTGGTTAGAAAACTGTAGAAATCAACCCCCCTTCATCCAACTGATTACTGCTAATGCATGGAGTGTGCTGTCCAGCGTAGTAACATGTGCCCCATGCTCACTGAGAACTCTACATGTGGTATAACTCAACTGAATCCAGTTTTGAAGTATTGGCTCCAAAAAAACATCCACTGGTTTTTATATTGAATGTGTGTTGAAATGAAATTTTGAGTTAAATTAAAATACATACTACAATTAATTTTTTTTAGATTGGAGTACCTTTCTTTCTAGGTATAATACAAGAGTGAATGCCAAGCAATACAGTTGGGAAGCAGTGTAAGGTGCCATTAGTCAGCAAACATCTCTTTTCTTTTGATTAGAGAAATTGTACAAATCANTAATTTACTTAAATTTTCAATTTTGTCCTTATTGTTGATACATATGTGATTTACTAAGGCCAGAAAATACCATCATTAGCACTGTGCAAAATCAGTAATTGCCTATTGAATTAGCTTAGGTGGTCATACTACACTTTTATTAGTCTCATTAGTAATAATACTGAGATACTATATGGACTATGTGTTAATCATTTGGTTCTTGCTATCATCTAAAACTTTTTTGAATTTTGTGTATGTAAATGTACCTGCACATATGTGTGCATGCATATGGAGTGCAGAAAACCTCAGAAATGATGTCTATCATTCCTAAACCAGCATCTCTCATTGGCCCAGAGCTCACCAATTAGCCTCGTCTAATTGACCAATGAGCTGAGAGAAATATAATCTCATTTGAGACATAGGAAATAAAAATCAACTTGAAAATAGCTAGTGTGAATATTAAGATATTAGATAACAGCTGTGGACTTCAGTTGGATTACTTGAGATAAGATATTACACTAACATATTTAGCTATACAGTTCAGAAACTTTGTTACATACTTATGGTTCTGGTATAGATAATTAAAGAAACGGATTTTACCCTAACTTGCCACCTCTTACCATAGTGCTGATAGAAACCATTTATTAAAGCTACAAATGCAACAATTTTTTTTTCAAAATGTCTAAAGAAGGTCTACTGTAGTTCATTTGATAGGATGCTTGCCTGGCTTGTACTAAGCTCTGGGTCCAATCACCAATACTGTATAAACCAGGTATGGCTGTGCCCACCAGTGACTAGAAGTTGGTAGATCAAAGCAGGAGAATCAGAAGTTCAAGGTGATTCTCAACTACCTATCAAGTTCACAGCCAGCCTGGACTACTTGAGACACTATCTGAAAACTTATAACTAACACAACTGTCTCCCCAACCTTTCTAACATGCAAATAAAAATGTCAGTTCTGGTTTTATTTTAAACTTAGCATCAATGTGGAAAAATATTTATCCATTATTTAATTAAAATAAGCCAATCCAAGTGGATAATGTGTCTCAGAAGAGCACAAGTGTGTCTCAGAATTAGGTATATATTGCAGTCATTTTATCAGTGCTACTTGGATAATTGACTATTTGGTTTAAAACATTAGAATTTCTATGAAACCCTTTTCTGTTCTTCTTCCTGCAACATTTATATTTCCACATGACAAATGTAGTTGGGATTTTATCAATACACATTTTAAAAATAGATTTGAGAAATCATTTTAAAGAGCCACCTGTATTTTAATTCTAATTAACAATTGTGAATATTTATTTTANACCTTCTAGTACCGACAATGCACCAGATTGCTCTTGATTAACAATGCAAAAGAGCGATAATATTTGGAAAAGAAAAATACCTGAGTGAAGAACGGAAATAGAAGAGGACAGCTGAATGACTCCTAGAACGGAGAAAGCTAAAGTTGCAAGCAGAGCTAGAGAGCTCCTGTGGGTCTAGTGATGGGTTGTGATGGGCAAATTTGACTTTGTTCTCTATGTGTCAACGAAAAAATGGAAATTGGACCAGTGTGAATACACAACTGCTTTTGCCAATAGCATCTTGGACTCATCACTGAAAAAGAACAATGCAAATGAACACAAGCAATGAAATGCAACAAAAGCTATAAGCTTTGACAAATCCTTACTTTGGTCACATGGAAAACTTGAACTGGGTAACGTCTAACAGAAGTTCCACAGACTCTAATGCAAATAAGAGGCATCAGATTGTCAGGTTGTTTGTCATTGCCTACATGGCTAACAGGAAACTTCCCTGACTACTATTTTTCTATTGTTCACCTAAAAACCTATCAAAGACNTAAGGGAAACTACCTTTTGGGAAGTAAATATGACCTTGTTCACATCATTGAGAGAATCAGATCTAGTGGTCACTATTAGGTGAGCACATTTCTTTTCCACTTATTAGATAGCTACACAAAGGCTATGAAAACAAATGTGTTTTGGTGACCTTAAAGCCGTGAAGATGCTCAGTGTTGGTGAGGTTGCNTTACTAAGTGTTAATCTGTTAAGTTGAAAAGAGACCAAGTAGGCGAATGCAAAAGGTTATTCTGTAAATTGAACCTAAAGCCTTATATAGGCCAGGAAAGGGTTCTACCACTGAGCTACAACTCCAGCACCTTAGCTCTTACGACAGTGTCCTATATGTGCAGTCACATAAGCCTATAAAACCAGCGATCTAAGAAAGTGAGACAGGAAGACCAAGACTTCAAACTCAGGCAGCATAATAAGATTTCCCTTCTCAAAAAATAAAATAAAATAAAATACAATCTACGATTGGAGTGAATACAAGTAAGAAGTACACTGGTTTAATGTGTAATGGCATTGATTCTTTATTAATGATTTATTTTTTATTTTATGTGCATTGGTGTTTTGTCTGCATGTATGTCTGTGTGAGGGTGTTGGGTCCCCTGGAACTGGAGTTACAGACAGTTGTNAGCTGCCATGTGGNTGCTGAGAATTGAACCCAGGTCCTCTGGAAGAGCAGCCATCANTCCAGCATCAGCATTGATTCTAATCTCCAAATAAAGAGAAGTTTCTGACCCATTTGAGCAGGAAAAATCCATCTTAATTTCCGTCATTTGTCTTAGTTATTTAAAGATTTGCTACCTATGAATACATGTTTCTATTTGTTGTTTGTTTGTTTTTCTGGGATAGACCCTCATACAGCCCAGGTAGGCCTGAAAATCTCTGCAGAGGATGACCTTAACATACTGATCTTCCCGGCCTCATTTTCTAAGTGCTTGGACTGCAGGCATGCACCACTACCTCTGTGTGGGCCTTTGATTTTTCTTTTTCCTTTCTTTCTTCCTTCCTTCCTTCCTTCCTTCCTTCCTTCCTTCCTTCCTTCCTTCCTTTCTTTCTTTCTTTCTTTCTTTCTTTCTTTCTTT
>LZPO01076205.1:62047-95717 GCA_001675575.1 Neotoma lepida
AGAAGAAGAAGAAGAAGAAGAAGAAGAAGAAGAAGAAGAAGAAGAAGAAGAAGAAGAAGAAGAAGAAGAAGAAGAGGAAAACAAGTAGGAAATATTAACAGACATTTAAACTCTATCATCAATTCTAACATGTATTATGAATAAATTATAAAATAAAAAGTGACAAAACATGTGAAGGGAGATATTTATCTTGATGCCAATCTCTATAGCTAGGCATAATTACTAAATTAGCTAATATATTATTTTAGAGGTTTAAAGGTTAACAAGTTTACATGTAGATGCATCTATCTCTTCAATAATTACAGAATATTAGTTGCTGTAAGATGACATGCAGATAGGTATTGCAAAGATGGAGAAGCCATGTGCTTAAAAGAAAAGGTAAATTCTCAGAACCTATAATATATGAATAAATACATTTTGTATCTCAAAAACAAACAAATATAGTGTTAGAAAAAGTACTGTGATGACATAAGACTTTAACATCCATGGTTATGCCACACACACACACACACACACACACACACACACACACACACAGGCATAGGCACTCACACATGCACGCATGCACACACTCACACAAGAGAGAGAGAGTGGACAGGTCTCCACTTTAGCTAACCTAATCAAAATAATCACAGGCATTCCTAGCATCTCAGGTAATTCTGGATCTCATCAGGTTTACTGAGATTCACCATTACAGAGAAAGGATTCAAATATCTTAAGTCCATCTATTGAAATTGTATAATTTAGTTGCTTTTACTCCGCTTAACTGTTATGCAAATATCACCACTATCTTTATCCAAAAAACATTTGATTACCACAAAAGGAAACCTTAAATCCTTTAGCAGCTGCTCTGAGTCCTTCTCTTCGAAGTTCCTGGCATCCACTTTCTGTGGATTTGTATTTCCTCAGACAAGGAAATCATACATGTGACCTTTCATGTATGAGTTTTTCGCTTAGAATAATGTCTTCAGGACTCATCAGTGTAGCCTGTATTGGTATTTTATTCTTTTTAATGGCTGAATAATATTCCATTTGTGAAAATTCTCATTTTAAAGTAACATTTTTAAAAAGCAGTATTAGATTTACAAAAAAAATAAATGAGTGAGCACTATTGAGAGTTCCCATTGGCTTCCTCACCGCCACTCCCTTCAGGTTCCCCTCTGGTTAACACCTTGCCCTAGCATGCTACTGCATCCCATTAGCTGGTCATTTCATAAACTGATGGACATTTGGACTATGTCTTCATCTTAACTATTATGAAAACTGGTGCCATGAATTTTTGTATATATGTTTCTGTGTGAACATGTTTTCAGTTCTTTCAGATATATAGTTAAGAATAAAAATGCTAGGTCATGTGATAACTCTATGCTAACTTTTGAATGAACTACCAGATTTGTTTCAACATGACTGAACTATTTGACATTCCTGCCAGCAATATATGAGGGGTCTAGCAACTTTGCTTGTGTATTATCTGTATTTAAAAAGAATAGTCTTTTTTTTTTCTTTTTGGTCTTGGTCTATCATATGTCATTACAACAAAATACCTAAGATGGGATATCTATTACTAATGGTTTGGGAGGCTAGGGAGTTCAAAGTGGAGAGCCTTCATCTTGTTTGGGCCTTCTGGCTGGATTATATTATGATGGAGGGTAGCACATGCAGAAGTTGGGTAGTATATGGCCCCAGGTCTCTCTCATCTCTTTCTCAGAGCCCAGCATAGGGTTGTTTCGGTACCCACAGTCCATAAAAAATGATCATGTGCACAAAGTATCTGGTACTGTTTCAGCATCTTCATGAATCCAATTATTAAGATGTGTGAATCTTGATTTAATGACCCTTGCCCAAAGGTGAGAGTCTGGAGACAAAACTTTTGTCGACTGCATTTGATTGCATTGGTTCATAAACCCCACCTAGCAATCGTTTTTTCATCTTCGTACTTGTGTTAAGGGAATCCTTAAATTTTCTGAGTCAACAAAAAATTTCAAACGTTGTCATTGAAAAAGTCCCTGCTGCTTATGAATGGGGCCTGACTCTGTGCAGTAAATTTCTTCTATGACAAAAATCTGCAGGGTGGCCGACAGGGTCTCTGAACTTGTGCCCGAGTAAACCTGCTCATCTCAGGAATATAAAGAGAGGAAATGGAGGAAGCAAGGCCCTTGGATGACTCTTACAATTTGTAGCATGCAGAGACAGTTGGTTAAAGCACCGGAAGGTCCTGCTCTCAGGCTAAAACCATCTGCTTCTCCATAGCCACCCCTCTTCCCCTCCACCCTTTGCCAAAACTGATCATCAGCCCTAGATGTATGTTCTACTTTAAAAAAAAAAGGCAATTCATTAAAACCAATACCAGTTTATTAAAATAGCAAGCAATTAGTGGCTGTTACTTAGGGGCTCAGGGACTCCTTAAGATTAAACAACCCAAGCCCATCTAATTTTAGGTCTGTTGCTCTAGATTTGGGAACGCTGCTGTCCCTACCTAAGAAAGTAGTCATTGAAATGTCAGTGACTTAAAGAACCAATAAGGGCTCCTGGGCCTTGTGATGTAGACTGAGCAGAGAAACATGCCAGGGGATGCAGGAAGGGCTCGAAAAGGTGAACAGCAAGAAGCAAGCCTGCTCTTTGCCAACAGAGTCCTGAGGTGCCCTCAGCAGGAAAACCCTTCCTGCCAGGCAGAAGCTCCTTCTGGAAACTTCTGGGATGCCATCTGTCATTTTGGCGTCTGTTGCATACTAACTATGCAGATTTATTTAAAAGTTGTATCAAAGAGTGAAAGCAAAGCATTCCTATGGTGCTATTGGATGATGACGCTGCTTTCCAGTTTTTCTTTTATTCCCATTTTGGCAAACCANTGGAAGATGCATCTGTGTTTGTCATTAGCTAAGTATCCAGTGGATACTTCAATGGGAAATGGACTGTGTTCTTTGTACAATGAGTTCAGTGTGAGGGGAGCATGAAGTTGATGAGTAAGTGTGACCCGATTTTGAGAGAGTTTGTAATTCAAGGCAGAGCACAGTATGATAAATCTGGGTGATAACACAGATCAAAAGGAAAGGAATGGAAGCCTTCCTCCCTGGTGACTTTCTGAGGAGTCAGGTGATTGCAACCCTACACACACACACACACACACACACACACACACACACACACACACACAATCGCATGTATGCAGTGTGTGCTGTCAGGATTTAAAACTACCCAGAAGTAAAAGTCCTAACTGGTTTGCTCCAAGTCCCTTAAAATATTCCAGAGCTGCTTGTAGTTGCTGGTTCATTGCTTAGAGAATTTCTTAACCCTAGAAAGAAAACGATCCATTGCCATTACTTTACAAATTGGGGTACTAAAACCTTTGTCCACAGATTGACTAGAAAGGTGTGGGGAGTGGGGCACAATTACACAACTTAAACAAATTGGAGTCATCAGAGGGAAAATCACTAGAGACAGTTGAAGGAATAAGTAAAGGGTGAGTGGTTAGGGCCACAATAATGGGAAAGAAATCTACCTAGGAGCTGAAATGCTGAAATCTGCATTTGAAAGATGCCACTGTATCTCCTTAGCCTGTCATCAGATATCACCAGCTATTGAAATTAGAGACCTGGCTGGCTGAACTATAATAACCTCAAAACAATGGCCTGGGATTGGTTACTTCTAGACAAAAAAAAAAAAAGCTTTCCTGCATCCAAGAGGCATTTGCTAGAAAACTCAGAAGGTACCAACTGGGTTAGTGATTCAGCAGCCCAGGTTCCCGTAATAGAGCCCTTTGCACAGTTCAGTCCAGATGTGTTCCTTGTTGTTTCTACTCCAGGGTTCTGTGAGCTGAAATAACAGCTTGGCCACTTACCTCAATCCACTTTTATAAGCCTCAGGTGCCAGAGCACCAGCCTCAGGCCTGGGAGTTGGCACGCTGGGTGCAGTCTTCCTGTTGCCACTCTGGAATTGGAATCCCTTTCACTATGTAGCACAGGTAGGCCTTGAACTGACAGCAATCCTTTGACCTTAGCCTCCCAAGGGCTGAGATTCTAAGCATGATTCTTAGCCACCACATGTGGTTTGTAACTGCCATCTTTTTTTAAAAGATTTTATTCTATACAGTGTATTATAATTACAGGTTCCCCTCCCCTAACTCCACCCAGATCCTTGCCACCTGCTCTCTCATCCGAATCTACACCCTTTCTCCCTCTCATTAGAAAACAAACAGGCATCTAGAAAATACTAGCAAATAAAATAAGGTAAAATAAAAACAAATAAACTGGAATAGGACAAAATGAGCAAGAAAAACAGCCAGAGAAAATGCACAAAACCCACATATAGATACAGAGATACACACATCTGCACACACAGAAATCCCATAAAAACATAAAAGCAACTGAAAACCAAAATATATACACAAAAGACCTGTATGACAAACAAAACAAAAGCAAACAATAAACCCCTTGACAAAGCATTATGAGTCGAAGAACCTCCAAAAATGCCATTGAGTTCATTTTATGTTGGCCATTAACTGCTGGACTTGGGGGCCTTCCCTTAAGAGTAGTTCGTATACCCAGTGAGGCTCTGCTGTAGAAACCTAATTTTTCCTTTGTGAGAAGTTATCAATTGGAAATAGCTTCTGAGTTAGGGCTGAGGTGGCTAGTTCCCCTCTCAGTGCTGGGACTTCATCTGGCTTAGACCTGTGTAGGCCCCTATGCGTGCTGCCACAATCTCTCTGAGTTTATATGTGCTTTGGTCCTGTTGTGTTTAGAAGTCTTTGTTTCCTTTGTGTCCTCTATCCCTTCTGGCTCTGAGGGGAGGGATTTGATGAAGACATCCCATTTAGGACTAAGTATTACAAGGTCTCCCATTCTTTCCACATTGCCCTATTGAATGTCTCTGTATTTGCTGCAATCTACTGCAGGCAGGAGCTTTTTTTTTCTTTATTAAGAAATTTTTTTATTCATTCTACATACCACAAATTCCCCTCTCTTCACTTCTCCCGCTCCCCACTCAGCCTCCCTCCCCAACCCCCACCCCATTCTCTCCTCCAAAAAGGTAAGGCCTCCCATGGGAAGTCAGCAAAGCCTAGTACATTCAGTTGGGGCAGGTCCAAGCCCCTCCCCAGCAGGAGCTTTTCTGATGATGGCTGAGCAAGAAAATGATCTATGAGTACAGCAGAATGTTGTTAGGAATCATTCCATTGCTATATTCCTTCAGCAGAATAGTTGGGTTTGGTTTTCCCCTGGGTTCCTGGCCTATCTAAGTCTCAAGGTCTTGGCAACCCAAGCAGTGTCAGGGAGGGGTTCCATCTCATGGAGTGGGCCTTATAGTCAATCAAATATTGGTTGGTTACTCCCACAAGCTTTGTGCCACTATTGCACCAGCGTATCTTGCAAGCAGGTCACCATTGTAGATTGAAAGGTTTGTAGCTGGGTTGCTGTTTGCCTTTCTCCTTTGTTGGTCTGCAGAATACCTTCCTGTACCATGAACACTAGTCAGTATGATGAAGGCTCTAGGTAGGCAGCAGCTCGACTTTCTGTGTTCTTTGATGTGGAGTTAGTTTTCTCACATCCTGTCAGCCATAAGCAAAAGACTGTCCAGCAGCAAGGTGCAGCCTCAAGTATAGACTGCAATATGTTTCTGACATGGAAATAGGTAGATGGGAATATTTGAAAGGATATATTAGATTTACTTTGGGGCTTGGATAGCATTTTGAAATAAGGCTGATTATCAGTAAAGCCAATAGTAAGAAAAGCTGAGACTTTTACTCAATACTCACTGTCCTTGCCAAATTGAAGCTCATAACTCATTCAACTCTAACTTCAGTACAAAATCAAAACAAAACAAAACAAAAAAACCAGATGTCATTATCCTACATTTTGCAATAGAGACACTAAAATACAATCATGTTTTGTAACTCATCCCATAAATAGATTTTAGATGAGGCACCTATGCTCTTTACTTTTAACCATTACAGAAGTTCTAAGGTCTGACACCAAAAATGTAATTTCAAATAGAGTAGAGAAGTGTGACAATTAAGAAAGATGTATTGATATAGGATATGATTATTTTTACTATTTTTAAATCCTTAAAAATTCTTAATATTTTACATCACCTGATATANTCATGGGTAGATGGTGCTGACTATGGCTGATGACAGTGTAGCATCAGTTACATTCTTAAGGCTGAACATAAGCTTTTTTGAGACAGACCACTAAAATAAATCATGAAGACAGGATATGAACATCAAAGGGATGTTAAGGTACTAAGTTATTTCCACTTAATCATGAATGAGGCCATTCTTTGCAAAATTTGTTGCTGTGAATGGACACACACACACATATGTGGAGAAACAGAGATATACACAGAGAGACTATGAAGATATATATAGACAGAGAAAGAGAGAGAGAATATGAGTATGAGAGTAGTTGGTTATGGAATGCAGAGTGTTCCATTTGCTAGATGTCCTAGTTAGTTTATACTGCCAACCTAGCATGACCTAATGCCATCTGGGAAGAGGGAACCTCAATTAAAGAATTGCCTGAACCAGATTGGCCTGTGTCAATGTCTGTGAGAGATTGTCTTGATTCATGACTGAGGGTGGATACAGCCCTCTGTGGGCAATACCATCCATAGCAGGTGGGTTTGAGATAGATAAGAAAGTTAGTTCAGCATGAGCCAGAGAGCGAGCCAGTAAGCTACAGTCCTCCGTGGTTTCTGCTCAGGGTCCCTGCTCTGACTTCCCTGGATGATAGACTGCTATCTAGAATTTTAAGCTCAGCAAACCTTTCTTCCAACTAAGTTGCTTTTGGTCAAGTGTTTTATCACAACAGAAGAATGAAGCTGAAACATTAGACGGGAGCTCTACTTAATTTCTCAGATTCTTGAATGACGATCATTACTTTGTCCAAGAGAGCATTTGAAGTTATTGTAAAATGGGACTCTGAAGTTCTCATGCTGAGAGAAAATGTATACAGAATACAGCAAATAATGCTTATGGTGGACAATTTCATAGACTATCCCAGCAGGACCGAAAGAGCAGCATCAAGCATGAACATAATGAGCGTACTTAAGTGTTTATCTCTATGGCTGGTTTGCGTATTTACTCTCATGTCTTTCTCCCATCTGTGCCTTTGATGACGTACTCAATCAAAATAATGGTGCCAAATGGACCTTAATGGGCTTCCCCCAAGAATTAGTAAATCATAATCCTCTTCTCAAAGACAACTGCTGTCCAAATCCCAGTCTCCTAGGATTTATTGCATGGTTGGTGTTCTCAGCCACTGAGTTGGGGGTCTGCCAGATGCTCACTAGTTACTCCAATATGCTGAGGAAGCCATAAAGGTCTCTCATACTTGATGGAAGACTATACCGACCATTGAGCATACTCATTGGTCCTCAGCATAACAGACATAAACCCAGAAACATCTTTCATATGCAAAGTTAAAAAAACAAGTGCTATAAATCATACAGATGTATGCTTTAGGTTGGGCTTTGTATTTCCTCCATTCAACGGAAGTAGTTATTGAAGACTATCTGCAAAGGAGTGGGCATATTTGAGGAGATCCTGTACTTAACCACTTGGTAAAAATACCTGGTTGTAATTGATTAGAGCCAGTCCCACATCCTGAGGGAACAAGAGAGGAGGGTCCTGTATTAGTCAGGGTTCTCCAAAGGAATGCCTTGATAGAATGAACTAGTTTATATACATATATACGGGATTTATTTGAGTGACTTTCAGGCTGTGATCTAAGTAGTCCAATGGCTGTCTCCTGACAGAAAGGCCAAAGATCCCGTAGTTGTTTGGTCCACAAGACTTGATTTCTCAGCAGTCCCAGTCTGGTGCTGGAGTCCCAGGGAAGTCCTAGAGAGTCCAGTCTTCCATCTGTGTTGGAATCCTGAAGAAGTAGCTTCTAACACCAGTGAATGAATAGCTCAGGATAGATGAACTTGCTAGCGAGAGTGAGGGCAAGCAGGCAAGTAGTGAAGGCTTGCTTCTTCGTGTACTTTTATGTGGGCTGCCACAAGGAGGTGGCCCACATTTAGGATGGATATGACCAAAACTTTTATCCAAGTGTAGGATAGGTGTTCCACCTCAAATAACTCAACCAAGAAAAATCCCTCACATGTGTGTTCAGCTACTTGCATTTTAATTAATTATAAATGTAGTCAAGTTGACCACCAATACTAGCCACCACAAGTCACATTCCCGAAAAACCAGAGAAGGAGTTTGGAGGCTCCATGTGAAAGAATTGTGAACTTGGATAGGGGAACTAATGACACAAGTTTATTGTTTTCTTCAAAAGTGCATTTGCAGTATAGTATTTGGTTGTGCTTGTATAGTGGTTTACAAAACTATATGTATTCAGCAGCATACTCTCTTTCCTTGGGTAATTCAAGTAGTAAAATTCTTCTACCATATGACTTGGATCTGGGAGTCAGAAGGAGAAGAGTGGAACACATGAGTTCTGTGTTGTCAGAGTAATGGGAGGCCATTTCAGAGCTTCAAGAGAGGAGATGTGGTTTGATTATGTGTTTGAGACCCCTCATGTAATATGTGGAGCCTCAATTGTCCAGGAGTGAAACTGAACAGGATATAAAACTCAAATGGCTTAGCCTAGGATTTGGATAAAGTAAACAGACAAGTAAAGCATATATGACTTGGCCCAAGGCTCCCATTTTCTTAATAGCATTATTTTATTTGCCAAGTGAGTTTCAGATATATGAAGTCATAAATAATAAGTACTTTTGAATTTATTGTTGTAATTAAAAGTATTGATGATGTCTTATTGATTTATAGATAAAGCTTTATATATAACATATTATATATAAACATGAATTTTTAATCAGTATGTATGTACGTATATACTATATACTATGTATCCTTGACTGACCTGGAACTTTGTATGTAGACTAGCTAGTCTTGATCTCACAGAGGTTTGCCTGCTTCTGCCTCATAGGTGCTAGGATTGCAAGTGTGTCCCACCATGCATGACTACTTGTATTTTATTTGAAACTTTTATTTAGTTTCTTTCATCTCTTGAGCCACTTTTTAATTCATCTAAGTTTTTCAGATCAAGTCATCTTTACTCCAACCTAATTTCTTTAAGTTAGAGCAGCTTTGAATCCATGTCTTGTACTCTCATTGGTTGTTTTTATAAGCCTACATTTATTGTGAGGCTATAGGTTTTTAGTAGGCCTAAATATAGTAATTAAACAAACATTGGTATTTCTTTGTCTTTTACAAAATAGCATGTAGGTATTTGGGTGATCCAGGCTGACTGGCACTCAGACTGCTTTAACAATCATCTTCTCCGTGAGTAGCCATATTGCCTGCTATGTTCCAGGCAGAAGGAAGGGGCAAAGGGAGCTTGAAGGCACCTGGTCATCTTAAGGTCAGAATAAAGAAGTGGCACAGTCATTTCTAATTATATCCCAGGACAACTTAGTCATATGGACACCTGTTATCATAGAAGAAGGGACCACAGAGATGGACATTAGTAAATAACCAACAAGCTGTCCCAGTGGTCCCTGCATAGCAGAAGGACAGCTGGCTTTTCTGTTATCCTGTAGGTATCTGAGTGCTTTTCACTACCAAGAGCTATTCAGTGCCTTAGAGCACATAGCAAGAGGTATAGGGTTACGTGATCTCTACAACCAATCACTGACTGTATTGCTATCCAAGGGATTCTTAAAATGTGGAAGGTATCAGTCCTAAGGAGTAATTAGAAAATGAGTTGTTGTTGTTGGTGGTGTTTTTGCCTAAACATGAGCTAAACAAGGACAACAAAAATAGGCATGCCAAAGTGAATGGGGGAAAGACCACAAGGCCTCAACCTTGTACAAAAAAATTGCAGGCAACTAAGGAACACTGAGGAGAGTGGAAGANATAGTCATCACCAGGAAAGAACACACAAACTGGTTATCCAAACTAAATGCTTATCTCAGAGAATATACATACAAGTAACATTATACAGACCAAGCAGGTTACATTTAGGCATACACACACACACACATCACATCACATCACATCACATCACATCACATCACAATAATTGATGAAAAAAGAGACCATGGATTTGAAAAAGCAAAGAGGGGTATATGGAAGGTTTTGGACAAGGAAAGGAAGAAAGAAATGTGATTATATTGTAACCCATAATTAAAAAAAGAAAGTGATTTTTTATTATTTAATATCTAAGATTCTCATTTGAAAAAAATCCCATCAGATGCACTCTGAAAGCAGCCGAGTCAGCATAGACTTGGGCCGTTTCAGACTGACACGTGGCTTCCAAATGGCACTTTCTGTTAAAAGAAGGTAATTATGAGAAGCCTACAATAAGAGGCTTGGGGAAGGCTCAGTATAAAGAGATTCCTTCTTCTGGGAGAGGTAATTGTTGGAGGAGGTACTCAGCTTATATTTAGACATTGAAGGAGGATGATCTAGGTCACCCTTGAGCAGGTGGGGGAGGGAGAGCAGAAGGGAGAATATAATGTCAAGAAATGTTTTCTATTTTTCTCCATTATGTGGGGAAATTATCACTACTTAGCTTTTTCTGGTGCTATGGGTATCACAAAGAATGTGAGGCGTGTAGCAGAGCATGCACAGTGCCTAAGCCCCCATGGCACTAGGAAGAGAGTGTACACAGTCTCTGTCTTTACGGTCATCAGTGTCAGCGTTAGACTGGATGCTGGATTATAGCAGAAAGGCTTCATCTGACCAACAGTGTTTGCTCAGTGGCTGATCAGTTTCATTGTAATCCAAAAATGAGAGAAGTTTACAAATGATACAACGTCCAGGCATTTGAATACCACCCCCTCCTTCCATTGGGCCTCTGTTGTCTGTATTGTCTTGTTGGTATGAATCATCCTGATTTGAGGAAGCACATTGATGGAAGTGACTATTTCAAGAAAGCTCTTGTTTGCAAAGACTGTTCCTACAGTCTTTTTTCTTCTTCTCAGAACAACAGAGCTCCCCAGCTCTTCTCTGCCAGGCAGTGTGGTGAAGTGACCTGCATACTTAAATCGCTCTAATTCATGAAGTGCTCAAGCTTTTCCCTCAAAATGTCACATGCTTGCCATTGAATTTAGAGCTCTGTGGATGTTTAGTGTCATGTCTTGCTTACTCATTGGGGCATTACAATCAAAATGTGTAAAATGGCTATGTGCTTTGTTCCAGTATTGCCAAAGGATTAGCCATGACTGTCGTGCAAGCATTTGCTTCCATTTGACAATTTGGTATTTCTGCAAATGCTTTGTGTCCATTCACAAGGGCGATGCTTTCATTTGAAATGCTGCAGTCACCAGGGAAAAGGCCCAGTGCTCTTCGCTGATAGGCCAGCTCTCCCTCTGCCTCCTGTTGCTATGGTGCCCAGCAGAGTAACTTCCTTGCCCTGCACATGTAGGAGGCTCCGTCTCCATGGATACCCCACTCTGAGACTGTACTCTACCGAAAGATGAGCTGCACACACTGTATTTCTGCAAAAGACATACCCCAGCCTGTGGTGGGAGGCTGTTCGCAGTGTTTGCCATGAAAGTCTATGGAGCTTACTTTCTTAGTAAGTAGTGTTAGTCACAGTAAGTAAATAATTATATTGGATCACAGTGCATATGCTCTGTGTGTGTGTGTGTGTGTGTGTGTGTGTGTGTGTAAGTTGTAATAGGGTAAAAATATATAGTAAAAACAAATGTCAACTCTGTCATGTAGGCCATGTAGATATTCTGAATTCAGGGACAATATCTTAAGTTATTATTTTTTCTTTAATGCCTACATATGTTGTTTCAAATACCTCAGTCTTTTATGAGTCTGTGTATGTGAACTAATGCCAAAAATAAGTTTAAAATATCTCTGGATGGTTATATTTTGACATGTTCTCCTCACTCTGAGCATTGCATGCACATTTATAAATACTGAATGTGGTATAACCAGTGTCTAGGCTAGGGGAATAGGCAAGCATGGCCACAATTAACGCTAATTGGCACCTCACAGGGTTTGCAGAGGGCCTCTGTGTAGGCCGAGATGCGATGCATTTATTGTCAAGAGAGAGTCTGCTTCTGTGATTAGTGCAAGAGATGCCCTTGTCTGCTGTTTAACTGTGGAAAATATTCAGGGCACGTCTGTCTGACCTATTTCAATTTACTTTCTTCCATGACATTCAGTAGACATTCTCAAACTCTTCATGTCCACGGGTTGGGTGTGGAAGATTTTTTGTGTGGTCTGAGTTGTTGGAACATTTCCTCTTTACTGCACATTCTAGGAGCATGGGTTGGATTCCTGCTGTTGTAAAACATGTGAGTCATCTTAAAGTGCCTTTCATCTGCTGGGCAAATGATTAATGCCTGTGGCATTAAAATTAATCAGTAGAAACATAAGGATGGCTATATATATATATGGTTACTATGACTCTAGCTAAATAGTCTTAAAACTGTAAAATTAAGATTTTTAGAATGTCTTCAATAGACATGTGGCATCTAATAACTCCAAATGAAAAGCAAAAATGGACCATGAAGTGTTAAGTTGCTGATGTTTAGTCAAAATAATAAAAGTAAAAAGAATGAGGACAGAACATTGGACTAGACTGTAAAGTTCTTTTGTTTTCCATAGTTTATGACCATTCAAGCAAAAGGCATATTATGTTTGATATCTTTTTCAACAGTTAGTCATGAAGTGGTGGTTGCCCCAAATGGCAGAGGTCCCACCCTCTGAGATCATGAATGGACCGATGACTATTATGTTCCCAACTTGTCACATGAGTCAAGCTTTAGGTCATCAATTTAATGTTTTATAAAAAGTTTTCATAGTTGATGAAGCAATGAGCAAATCTTTTTATGATAAACTTTGCAGAAATCATGATTGGTAATCCAAAAGTTTATGACACTGTCCCCAAAGTTTTCACTTCATTAATAGAGTAAGAATCCATGTATCTTTTTGACTTTATTTAACAAATTCTGTTTCTTACTTATCTTTGAAAATGAGGTGTGTGTGTGTGTGTATGTGTGTGTGTGTGTGTGTGTGTGTGTGTGTTGTGTTAATTTTGACCTCAATGTGTCTATGTATTTTACCTAAAATGTGCAGAGAAAAATAGTGTCAATCAGCTAAGGTTCTTTCGACAATTTGATGACACATGTCATAGATGAAATATTAGGTGGTATTACAGTATGACTACTGTAAGCATAGTCATCGTTGTGACAGTGGTCAAGGGAGGTTTTAGATAATGGCTTGAACAGTTCTTTGATTTTTTTTTTCAGTTTGTTAAATTGTATGTTAAGTACTAAGTATTTACATCCACTTGGCATTTTGAAGGTAATTGTAGGTTTCAATGTACAAGAGAGTGTAACTATCCCAAATTGAAATATTTAGGCTTTCTGTTCACTTCAAATATGTTGATTTCTGTTTTGTTAAATAGTTACACATGCATAACAGAATACTTTTGAATTAATTTTGTTCCTGCTAGCAGTAACTATTTAGGCTTTTACAGTGTGCAGGTGTGGTGAATGAAGCTAGGCCATAGCACAATTGCAGCCCATGTTTATGACACGAATGGAAAGTGTGACAATTAAAACCCTAGCTCAAGGTTTTTAATCTCAGTTCCTAAAAATATTTCTGTTCAGGATTTAGTGGATAAAATATTTTGAAGAAAGAATAATTGCATTAAGTTGAAAGATCAGGGAATGACATGAGAGAAAGAGATGGGAAATAAATGACTGATTAATCTGTATAAAAATAGGCCCCATGCTGGGATGTTTCCTTTTGTCGCACACTAGTCCTATGTGACAGTCAAGCAAAAATAAATAAATAAACCAAACCAAAAAAAGAAATCGGTGCCATATGCACAGAGCCTGCTGGTGCCTATTTAAAGCACATGCAGAGTTGACCTCAGATTATACTTTGCAACTTTATTTTTATTTTATTTTAATGTCATTTGCGTTTCTACTTTTCTTTCTGGCATATTCTCTTCCTTCCATCTGTTTGCCTTGGAAAGAATGTAGCGTGTGTAGAAAAGACAATACCACCATCTCACTTGAATAGAAAATGGGGTAGGGTGGGGAGGGGGCTTTAGAGGTTAGGAACTCAGAAGCAGTGTAGGTCCACACACCCACCTACATCTTGCTGAGTATAATTTGACATGCACGTCACTCAGATGATCTCGTGAGAATAAGGCTCTTTTCTAACATTCCCAGATAATAACTAAGTCTTTAACATCATCCCTACTAACAAGGCAACTGTCAGTTTTATTCTACTGATCTGTAAATGAAAAAAATGTCCTCATTTTTTCTCATTGTTGTTAATCATGCATGCCCAGGCTGTGGGCAGGTTGTCACAGTTTGTGCCTTAGGTCTCTGGGCTGCTGTCACATCATAATGGGAGCATTATGCAGTCTTGGTTAACAGTTGTGTATGCTGAGTCCTTTTGCAACAGTGGGAGCTTGTGGCTGTTCAGGTAGAGGGGTGTTCCCTTGGCTGATGCACTGGTGACACTGTTTATGGAAACTGGATATTCCTGAGTCTGGTTTCTTGTGCTCACCTCAGTACTAAGATAAGCAGCTCCACAGGTCTCTTCCAGGAAGATCTGATTTCCACTCAAGACTAGGGGCAGGCCTGACTGCTCGTGAGTGATGCAGGCTGTGCTTTAACCTGATACTGGGTTACAGCATGATATCCAATGCTTCCCCCCTCTTGAGTAGTAGTAGAGGGATCCCAGCCACAGGCTTAAAGAGAGTTAGTAGAGAAAGATGATTTGGGATCTGCAGGTCATACCACTGTATCCATGCTGCCAAGGATGCCAAGGCCAAAGCAGCAGACTGCAAGGGGTTTTGTCTGTGCCTTGAGGTTTGGCAAGGCTCTGCACTTTAGCATTCCCACCTTCAGTCTGAGCCACCATTCAACACAACTGAGCCCAGCTCCATTCACACATTAGTGCTGCCCACTAGTGTTGCTGTTACTATGGTCTCCGTGTAATCGGTATTTTTAAGTTGTTCTTTATTGAGGAGTGAATGTCTCTAGAACAAGAACCATCCTTTTCTCCCTTACCCTGCCCTTCACCCAGCCACTCTCTTTGTCTGTCTTACTCTCTGTCAGTAATTTCAGTGTATTTTTGTTCTTTCTCATTCTCTCCATCACTTCATTATATTTTGTTTTATGTTAGATTTTGCCACGTCCCCTCTTCCTTCTTCAGCAGTGCACATGATGTGTGTAGAGAAAAGAGCATTTATAGCATGTGTGTAAACTATACAGCATGATGACAATGACCTGATTCCATTTGAAGAACTGCCACCATGAAAGCTCACCTGTTCTTCCCAGATTCTATTCTCTGCCTCACAACAGGAGTGACCACTATAGCAAGAAGTGCTTTTTTTCCCTTTCCTTACACTTAAAAATAATTTTACCACCTTGGACATATCCTTGAAAATATGATTGAACTCAAAGGAATATTTTTAAAACCCTAGAGCCATTTCTCTATCTTTGTGTTCTCCTTCATTGCATCGTACCTTATACTTGGTAGCTCTTCAAGGGATGCTTTTGAATAGACATCATGGAGCCTAGGAGATATTTTTGTGCTTCTAGATTGCAAGGTAGTATTAACTAACTTTATGGGACTTGGTCCTTTGGATCCTTGTTTTATCTTATTGGGGTGTTTGTAAATGTAACACACAAACACACACACACACACACACACACACACACATTTCATCAAATCAGATTGCTTGGGGGCATTTTCTTACTAGCATTTCCAGATCTACTTACCTTCCATTTGCTGCCGTGTCAACATTCTCCAGTGGCCTTAATATGTTTGTAAGGCTCTGCTATACCTTCTGTTCCCTTTTAATTTTTCAGAAAATATTAAGAAGTGGTGAGGGATGGAGTAGAGAGAGTAGAGAACATTGGGTTCATTTGAATTTAGAAGTTAACTTGTACAGGGGCTGGAGCAGAGTAGCTGGGCAGGCAAAGGCTTGGCCTGAGAACATGTCCTCTGTGCCAGCTGTCACTGAGAGTAAGATCCTAGGGATGGTTCCATTAAAGCAGTCCATAGACATGCAGAGCTAGGCACTGGGCTGAGCATCATCTAATTGTGAGTCCGCTTCATTCTCTTTAAAGGCTATAAATCCATTAAGATGAGCAGAAAGCCCTTTCAGAGGGAAGGAAGGGGCAAAGGGGCATGCCCAGAGGCTTGAGACTCTTAGGAGCTTGAGGGTGGGAATGGGTTTCAGTTGATAGACAGTAAGGGGAGGTGCACAACTGGAGCCTGTTGCTGGAGATGGACTACCTCCCCTTCTCCACCTGCAGGGCAGCTCCAGAAACACAGCATCCCAGGTGCTTGACCCCTCAGAATCAACTCCTCTTTTGTTCCCCCAGAGGACACAAGTGGAAAGTAAACAGCACACGTAAAGTTGCTGAGCAAGGAGGCTGTGAGCACACAGCGCCTAGCAATATTATTTTCCATCATTCATTGTACCTGGCATTCCCCCACCCCCACCCAGAGACATTATAATCTTTAGCATGATGACAACATCATACCTTGAACAGGTGTCACAGGGTGGGACAGAGGAGTCACTCTACTTGTCTTGTACCTGCTTTCTTTTGAGCCCTTTCCAAAATCTAGAGCAGTGGTTCTCAACCTTCCTAATGTTGTGACCCTTTAATACAGTTCCTCATATTGTGGTGATCCCCAACCATAAGATTGTTTTGCTGTTACTTCATAACTATTATTTTGCTACTGTTATGGATTGTAATGTTAATATCTGATATGAGACCCCCTGGGAAAGGGTCGTTCAACCCCGAGAGGGGTCACAACCCACAGATTGAGAACTGCTGATCTAGATGCTCTGATGGTGGCCAAGCCCTCCCATGGAAATATTTCTATGTGACTTCCTTATCCCACCTCTCCTCGTTTTAAGTTCCTTAAACAGATGTCATAGTTAAAGCAACCACCCTGAGAACCTGCATTTCTCCAACTGTGTTTGTTCCCATATTCTGTACAGATGTCAGGATCTGCCCATCTTCTTTTCTTCTTATTAGAGTGCTTTCAATGAAGATTGCACAGGGGTAAATCTAGCATTGATCTTGGGACATCTCAAACCATTCGGATTGAATTGTGCAGTTTTTTAAAGCAGTTCCTCAGGCTGAATGCCAGATGGCTTTTCCATTTACTGACTGAAATAATTTCCATTTTGTTGAGGTTTCCACCCTTTGATTGAATAGTTTTATACATATCTCTTTTGGGCTGTTTGTTTGTTTTGTTTTATTTTTATGTTTTTTGTTCTGTTTTGTTCGCTTTTTATGTAGGCTTCACTACAGCCAACTGTGAAGTATAAGACAAAAGTGTTTTAATGTTTAGTTTCTCCTGTTCAATCCTTTTGTTCACCTGGAACATGATTTTTGCACTATGAAGTTAATTTTGTGAACTTAGAAGCTTTGCATGAAGAGGCCCCAAAGTCATCTCCTTCCCCTTTCACATGCTCCCCGTCTTCTAACTGGAACAGTTGACCTCATTTCTGTCCAGCCCCCAGCCTCTGCTCCAGATTGTGCTGTCCCATGTCTGCATGAGGCGTCTCTTGATTCTTATCACCACCCCATTCACAGATTGCCTCTGGTATGGCCTGTGTCCCTCTTTCTGAAGCACAGCTTTCTTGGCTGTCTCTTATACACATCTAGATGTGTATAAGAGACAGCTGTTTCCCTTCTTCCACGTTTAGCTTGCACTCTTCCTGTCACTTGAACTCAGCTCCCTTCCCCTCCTGCAGTCTGCTTCGTGCTCCAGGACCATCTCAAGTAGCACCTGTCCCTGCTGCAGAGCCCGTTGCCCTCTTGCCCTCACTCTCACTAAGAGTTTCTTCCTCTGCTGTGTGCCCCCTGGGAGTATGTGTGCTGCGCTCATCATGTAGCCTAGCTGCTTGAGTGTGAGCTCTGCCTCCTCCCTGAGATCTTGAGTTGTGTTCTCTATGTTGCTTCCTCAAATGGGAGCCTTGGCATGTTCAAGACAGCGCATACTTGACATAAACTGAGTTAAATGTCATCACCCTGGAATCCAGCTGTTAGAGCTTTGTGAATTGTGATGATCAGGTCCCAAACTGGGAGGAATGCAGACTCAAAGTCAGACAAGTCAGTTGGCTCTGTAACTTGGGGAGACTCATCACCCCTCAGAACGTCAGTTCCCTCCTCCTTAGCCTTTCTAGGATTCAAAGAATGAAAGGAAACAGCAGAGGCGGGGTTCTTGAGCGAGAAGACTCTGAGGACACAGAGCTTACAATAACATTGTTATCTAGCACTGTCATTTCTTGTCTGTTATCCCTTCAAGGCGTGTGTAATGTGTAGTCTGCTGTCAGCACTGTGCCTTCCACATTTCTGTTCATGTCATCAATTAAGCACATTAAATGGGATAAGGACAAGCAAGGATAGAGCAGGGTGACATACTGCTTGAGATTTCCCTGGAGGTGGATGGGCAATCCATTAGTCAGGCCCCTCTGGGTACTGAAGCATGATATCACCCAGTGCACATGGCAGCTTTGTCAGAGTATCTTAAATGTTTGTATCAAGTGTCCACTGAATTCCAGACATGTGCTTTATATGACATTCATAACCCTGTCAGAAACGAGCGGTGTTTTTCATAGGTGGCTCTCAGGGAACTACCGCTGGCTTTTTTGTGTGTTCATGCAGAATTTTTTCTACAATCTATGGTGATCAACACCAATGTCAATATAGGGTGTAAATTTTCACCATTTGTCTTTTCCTCTACAACCTCCATATTTCCCCCCACTTCCAACCTGCCACCACTCTGTAATTTCACAAAAACTGATAGTATTGCTGAAAGCAGTCCTATCAGTAAGTGTTTGCAGTGCCTCTCCTCCAATACCCAATAATGTTCTTCCAGTCTACTACAACCCAGGTACCATGCTTGCCTCTGGGTATGCAATGATGTATTCCCTGGAGGTGGAGGGCAATCCATTAGTCAGGCCCCTCTGGTTACTGAAGCATGATATCACCAGTGCACATGGAAGCTTTGTTTGTCAGAGGCCGCCCCAGCTATACACTAGTATCCTGAGCTCAAAACTTGAGTTTTAAGAGAATTGGGCAAGGTAGGTGGAAGTAAAGGTGAAGGAATAATGTTTTGTTATAAATAACATCAGTTTATAAACTCCACCTAGAGGGGACATAGAAAAATGATTTTTAACTTAGTCATGACCTTCCAGGAGACATCACTGAATTCCAACAATGGAAGAAATTTAGTGCTGTGAAATTTTTCGGGATAACTGTGCTTCCTATGGGCAAAGTGCAGCATTGGTCTCTGGGATGTGATGATGGTTAAGCTCAGGGACAGATGTGTTAAAGCTCATCCACGATGACCACGTAATATGTTGAACGTTCATGAGGTAAGACCATAAAGGAGGGGCACCTACTCTCCTCTTGAAGGAGGCAAAGGTCAAAGGTAAACTGAGACCTGAAGAACAGGTTGTGGTTAGACAAGCCTGGAGGGAAAGGAAATAATTCTGGCAGAAGGAACAGCATGTATGGAAACTTGGCATCATAGATCATGCTAAGGACAGTGAACTTTGTCTCGACACAGGTGGCATGAAAGACTTTAGGGAGGGAATTATCTAAGGAGATTTATGCTCTGGAGCAGTGTGGAAGACAGAGTATCTGGAGCCACATCCAACAGTTGGGCATAGTCTGGAAATTGCAAGTAAAAAACAAAAACAAACAAAACAAAACAAAAACCCTGGTGGTTTCAGGCAGAGCACACAGGATGGGAAGAAGCAGGCAGATCAGCATTCAGGGTTTAGCAGCCGACTACAGCATGTAGTGGCACACTGAGAACAAGGCCCTGTTATTGTAACAGCTCACCATAAACGGTCACTGAGGCCACTGGTAAAAGAACAAAGATCAATTATGGCATGATGACATTTTCATAGGGAAATTTCCATCAGCACACCAGGCAGACGAGGATGTCAGTTGCAGACACGCCTCTTCATCACACTATTAAAAACCCTTATCTATTTGGTGCTCTGGGTACTGACAAGTCTTTTAGAAATATATTTATAATACGTTATCCTGTCTGAGAATGCAGGCTCATTCCTGTTATGCAAGAATTCCTAGAGAAGCTGTTTAGCAGCAGACATACTGAGTGTGTGTCCCATGGATCCACAGCCTAATAATGCTGATGAAGAATTCTTACTGTGCACTTGGAAAACATCGTGGCAGTTAATCCCTGCAGTAATCCCAAGCAAAACAAATTCTTTTGTTCCTTTCTTGGCATGAAGAAACTGAGGCACAGTGAGGTTAAGCAATTGTCTGAGCTCACACTGTCGTTAAATGGAAGAACAGAAATGTAACCCCCTGAACCTGCTGGCTAGAGCCCACTTGAGCAGAGTACAGTACATGTTGCTGACAGTTGCATGAAGCACAGTCAGTATGAATCAATTCATTAAAATTTCACATTTTAGATGTAAAATGTGTAAAAACAATTCCTAAAATATATACTATAGTGTATAACTATATTTGAAATAACAGTCAGACCTTCTGTCCCACTCAGTCAGAGGCAGCCTCTGAGAAAAGTGCCTTGTGGGTCCTCTCAGGCACACGAGTGCCTTAGAGCAGTGCTTCTGGAGTTTCTGGACCCGGAGGGCTCATTAGCACTGAGCCTGGCCCCACCTGTAAGTTACTGACCTTCACAAACAACATTCTCAGTGAGTCAGAAACATGTTTCCAGGTGATGTCAATGCATCCTCCAAGAATCACACTGTAATTAGAAGGATGATCACCAGTGACTTTTAGAACAGAGGCTGGTCTAAAATTGGTCCCATCATCGCCTGACCTGCTCTGCAAGCAGTTACTTAACTTCCCAGAGTCATGTTGGCACAGCATCAGCTTTACCTCATGGATGCTTACATGACAATCAAACGGCAGTCTTTACTTTGGCTTTAAAGCAGGTCAGGTGTTTTCTAATAGAGACTTTTAGTGGTGGCTTTCTCCTCTCAAAAAATAAAACCAAAGAAATCAGGCCTTCATTTAAAACCCAGGCGTTTCCCTCACTTTCCACTCATACCTAGTGGTTGACCTTAAAAGGAGGATCAAGTTCTGAGCTGCTGTGGTCATTTGCACACACTTGTTTCGTTTCTTCACTTCGCTGAAACACAGGCTGCCTCCTTCAGAGAGAGTGTGTGCAAAATCTAGAGCTTAGCCGGGTGTGGTGGCACACACACCTTTAATCCCAGCACTCAGGAGGCAGAGACAGGTGGATCTCTGGGAGTTCGAGGCCAGCCTGGTCTACAAAGTGAGTTCCAGGACAGCCAGGGCTACACAGAGAAAACCTGTCTGGAGAAAACAAAAATAAACAAACAAACAAAAACCTTCTCACATCTCTTGACTTGTCTCCTTGTCAAGGCAAGGGGCAGAGTCATGGAAACACAGACAAGGCCACCAGGGCATGAGGAACCTCTTGATGTTTTAGCACCAAGCAGAATAAAAACTACCATAGAAGGTAGCATAACAATAGCCATATTGTACCCAGAAATTGGGATGGAGTAGAGCAGAGCTTCTAGGTTTTGTTCTGTTTGGTTTTTGTCTTTGTTTTCTGAACTCTTGGGTCTCTGTAAGGAGATGGAAATGGATTTAAGGACGGGTGCTCTGTAGAACACTTCTTTTTGCCTATGAAGATATCATACATATGGATTTGTTATAGACTTTTGTGGGAAAGAGTCGTATTTCTGGAAATGTAAATAAATATCAGATTGAAAATAGGGGCTGGGGTGTATCTCAGTTGCTAGAGTGCTTATTTAGCATGAACGAAGCACTAGGTTCAGTCCCCAGCATCACATAAAGCAGGGCATGTTGGGGCACACCTGTAACCTGGCAATTAGATGGTAGAAGGAGGAGGTTCAGAAGTTCAAAGTCATCCTCAGCTACATGTTGAATTTGAGGTCAGCCTAAGCTACATGAGACTCTTGTCTCAAAGAACAAAACAAAACAAAGAATAAAATGTATCTAATAAATCCACTTCATTTTTTCACCAACAGGAGAATGAAGTAATACGGTTTTGTATAGATTGTGTAATAAAATATTAAGTAGGAATAAAATTAATTCAGTACAATTATTTGGAGAATTTTAGAAAATTGTCTCCAAAGATTCTACATCTGATAATAATCTACTCATTGATTGCAAAAATAAAAACAAGTAAATGCTGGACAGTGGTAAGATTGGAAAACTAGTATTGACATCAGGTTTCTGTGGCAAGTGGTGGCGGTAGCTTCTTCACTTGTTAAAATATTAAGCATAAATAAATAAATCGTAAGTGCATACATTGCTTATTAAATACATCAGGATTGGTTTTGCATGAACCAATGATTTCAAGATCCAAAGACTGTGTTTAAATCAGTTCTGTGCCTCTGAGATTCATAATAATAAAAAAAAGAAATTAAGAAAATAGCTTTTAGGAAACAGAAAGAATAATAAGATGTCACTCTTCCATAGAGAAATGACATGTTTAGTTTCCACACTGAGCAGTGTGACCTAATCCTTTGCCTCTCTATTTCCCATCTTCCCTGGCAGTTACTTATTTTCTACATAATGACCACTAAGGTGTTATATCAGAAGACCCTTAAGAGGCTGTCAGTAGAACCCTTTGGACAGAATGATGGAGATGGTGTTACAGGTCTAGAGAAATCAGGCACATCTTTCCTTTGGTATCCATCTCTCTGAGAACAGTGTTCACATGTTTCCTCAGAGAAGAGACCAGGAAGGACCTCTGTGTCAAGTAAGAGCAACTACTAATTCTATCAGTCACAGACTTTGGGTCCCATGACTTAGGGGGATTTTAAGCTCAACTGTCTCTAAGTCACCATTGTGGCCTTGTGAGTGTTCTCTCTCCTTCTCCTATTACTATTAACACACTTGACTCCTTCTCCTCATGTCCACTCCTCTGCTCTGGGTGCTGAGTCTCCAATAGTCATGTATAGTTTCCAAAGCTGGCTAGTTATGTTTTCTTTCTACCTCATGTCCTAATCCTTTAGCTAGAAATAGTCTCTGTTGCTGTTTTTGTGAAAATTTGTCCCTGCTATTTGTCTCTTCCTGAAACAAAGACCAGGTTTCAATCTGATGTCTCTTAGGAAAGAAAAAAAACTGTGGGGCATAGTGATATCTTGCCCTTGTTGAGCCCTTTGTTCCTACTGAGAACTGCAGACTCCTCCAGAAGGTTTCCCTAAATGGGTCTTCGTTGTTTAGTGTGCCATAGACTTTCTTAAAATAGTGAAACATTCTGTCGACCGATATAGATGGGATCTAAGGATTCACGTGGTAGTAGCTCATACTGTAAAGGCAAAAAGAATGGTCCTTACTGTCCCCTGCCAGACTTTCTGCTTTTTGTTTCTTTATGTGTCTTTCTTATGTGTCTCTTCTGAATTCTCCCTTCCCAGGCATGCTTTCCATGACAGCTTCATTGTTTCCTGAGTTCCTGCTCCAAGTCCTTCCCCTGGTTATTTTCATACAAGTTGGGATCCAGATGTGATTCAGGGAGGGTGGCTATAAGAAAAGAAATTATAGTCTTTTTCATAGGTGGTGGCGCATGCCTTTAATCCCAGCACTTGGGAGGCAGAGGCAGGTGGATCTATGTGAGTTCAAGGCCAGCCTGGGCTACCGAGTGAGTTCCAGGAAAGGCACCAAAGCTACCCAGAGAAACCCTGTCTCAAAAACAAACAAAACAAAAAACAAAAAAACAAAGAAAAGAAAAGAAATTAAAATACTAGCAATACTGTGACATAGACACTATGTTTATTTACCTACACAACTTGCATGGCCCTTAGAACTCTATGTGACACACCCTATGGTAATCTTCCCTTTAGGAATGAATGCAAGGAACAGAAAGGTTATGAACTTTTTTTCAAAGCCACATAGCTAGTGCATGTGGCTACTAATTTAAAACAACAACAACAACAAAAACAAAAACAGTTTCATGGTTCGTGAACATACAAGTGAGTAAAGAAGAGATAATACATGAACCTGGATGAAAGGACACCAAGATGTGGGAACTGAAGCCTGACTGAGTCCAGACTTAAAATACTGGCCTATTTAAATGGTGTGAATGTAGAAGCCAGTGCTCCTGGAGATGTCAAGGATATGATCCAGCGTGAGACTCCACTATTGGTGGGCTATGGAGTGTGATGTTCTCATTGCTTCTGCCGAGGGTGAAGAGTGTCCATAAGTAGATTGAGATTTGCCCTGGAGGTTACTAACCAGTGGAGACAAAGATGAGGGGAGGCATTTAAGGCCGCTAGATTTCAGAGTTGATTTGTAAATGTGCATAAGTATAGCAATGAGAAGCTATTTCAGAGTCCTGGTGGATGCCTCGGCAGTGAGTTGTAAATTATGCCACCTTGTTTGCAGCAAGTAGGAGTTTTTCTTCTATCGAGATCTAGCAATACAAGCTGACTGCACCCCTGTCCTCACAAAACAAGAGTGGATGGAGAGGTGGTGCCAAGAAATATGTCAATCCTGTCCTTCTGTCTTGTATTCTGGACTTAAAGTCACAGCCTTGCTCTTGAATTTACCTATTGCCAGCATCTTTCCCACATTCTTCTCTCCTGGTCCTTTTCACCACCTTCCTCACCTCCCTGCCCCCGACATGGCATCTGCTTCCACTCATCATTTCCACCTTCCCTGCTGCTCCTCCCTGCTGTAGATTTTCCTGCTAAACATGCAGAGCCATCTCATTTTGGGAAACACTAGAAGAATACTCCTTAAACAGAAGCTTTGTAGAGGGGCAGAGAGTCCATTCAGCCCAGGAAACTGATGAATTTTAAACAAGCAGCATGTGAGTCAGAAAAATACTTGAAGGAAAACGTGCCATTATTACCAGGTCCTCAGGATAATCAATTAGAATGAAGTTCATGACCACTGTGGATGGGACTCTTCCCAGTTCTGTTTAGTCAAAGGCAGTATGGGCGGGACAACTCCTGGAGCCCAGCTGCCATCAAGTTTGTTGCCTGTAGTGGTATTTGCTCTGCCCATGACCTTGGGCTATAGGGCCCAAAGGAGGTAGTCTTCCTACCATTGTACATGACCTCTAATAAGGGAAGAAGGAAGGGTCACATGCCCCTTCTCCCTGCTCCTGCCTGCGAGGTGGTTTCACTCCAGGTCAGATCAGAGGACGCCTTCAGCTGTCTACTGCATTCTGTATTTGTGAGTGTATTTCCTCAATTTATATCTTAATAAATTCTGTTACCTATTTAATAGACTCATATGGATTGATCAAAATAGTTGCCAATGCTGAATCTACATGAGAGGTAATAAAGACCTATTTGGGGGTCTTTTCTGTTCAGTATCTCTGCCATGGCTACATAGGCTACATCAAAAGAAGCAACCTAAGATTTACAGACTAATCCAAATCTAGTATAAGTCCAGAATACAAGCATATACTAGATAGTAAGACGGTTCCGTCTACTGAATGGTGTTTAACACCTGCAGTTGCATGTTGGATATCCCTTCTTTTAAAACAGGATTATGAGAGCCTTAAACCATGGGTCAACTGCAAAGTNTCATACCAACTTTGCATCCCACATTTTTATATGAATTTGCCTGGAAGTGGCCCAATTTTGAAGAACCTGTGCCCTATATATTATTCCCATATTGTCTTAGTTATATTTTCTATTGCTGTGAAAAGATACCATGACCATGGCAACTCTTACAAAGGGAAACATTTAGGTGAGGTGGTGGCTTACAGTTTCAGAGGTTCAGTCCATTGTCATCATGGTGGGACATGAAAGCGTGCAGGCAGATATAGTGCTGGAGAGGTATCTGAGAGTTCTACATCTTTTAGGCAACAGGAAGTGGTCTGTTTCATTGGGCATGGCTTGAGCATATAAAAAAGCCCGCCTCCACAGTGACACACTTCCTCCAACAAGTTCCCACCTACTCCAACAAGGCCACACCTCCTAATTGCCACTCCCTCTGGGGGCTATTTTCTTTCAAGCCACCATACATATGTTCCTCCAATCCTATAAAAATGCATTTAATGCAGGAAAGTGTTCCTGAATACCCATGAAAGTACAAGTTACTGTACAAATTAAAGCCCCCCCTCCTGAGGATTTGCCACTAAACTCCCCCACTCCTTGATGGCCTCTGCTTAAGCTTCTGCTCACCACACTGAGAAAAGATCCAGGAATTTGGCAGAACATGGAGAGAAAGCCCACTTCTCTTGATTAGTGGAGCTCCATTCCATGGGCCTCACAGTCAGCTATGACAGCTATTAAAAATATGCATTCCTACACCCCTTCCTCCTACCCTTTCAGAATTGGAATATCTATGGGTTTTTCCCAGGAAAATGCACTATCATTAAACTCNATGGTGAGCATCATGCATGCTAAGATAAAGTAATCATTACATTATTAGCAATATGAATATTAATGAGTATATCAAGCACATGCTATGCATAAACTCATTTCCCCTTTAACAACAACCATACAAGGTTGGAATCATTATGCTCTTATCTAGAGCAGAACCTGACACATGGACACGACAAGTGTTCAACAAACATTTGCTAAATAAATAATATATTAACCTTTAAAGGTGTGTGTGTGTGTGTGTGTGTGTGTGTGTGTGTGTGTGTGTGTATACCTAAGGCTTAAGAGATTTTAAAATTTTAACCCAAACCAAATATCTAGTTAAGGGCAGTGCCTTTGGTTAGGAAGTATTCACTTTCCCCTCCTTTGCTGAGCTTTCTTTTTGCCTTGTTTATGGTTCTCCCATTCACTCTTGTTCAGCAGGTGCATTGCCTGTGTATCTGCCAAAGCAGGTAGCTGAGGGTGCAAAGATAAGGGGACAGACTGTGCAGAGCAGCCCATGACCTCGTAGTTCTCTGAGAGGCTACTTTTGGATATCTCCCTGCTTATATTCTTAGACCTTGGAAACCATCTGGCCAGGTTGCTGAGTGCTGTTACTACTACTTGCTAGCACTTTCCCTGGACGTTTCTGGAAGCAAGACTCAGACTCAAGGGCAATTCTACTGCTTCTTGGAGCAGCCTGTTGGGAGTCTGTTTTAGAATCTTCTGTCTTTAGAAAGTGTTTTGTACACGTACACATACCACACAGTTTTGTTTTAGCAGCTCTTCATTGAGCAATTCTAGGGAAAGCTTTTTATCAAGTGATTATGAAAAATATGTGAGTTCAGTACAATATTTATTGTGGATCTTTCTCAAGGGCAGGCAGGATATTGTCTGCAGTATCTTTTGATCCTTGTCTGTAGTGGTTCTACTGAAGTAATAATGAAAATGTATTGAGCTCTTGCTGTATACCTGGCCCTGTTGTCCTTTCTTTGTAAGTTTCACATGAATTCCCACAATTGTTTAGTAAAACTATTAATATCTTCATCACCATTTCATAGGTGAAAAAACTAAGGTAGAAGATAGCTAGATACCTTGCTCAAGATTCCACAGAGATTATCAGTTAGAGGAGCCTGGATTCAAAGTTTTTGTGACTCCAAAGCCCTCAAAATGCTACATTCACTGTCTTGATTACTTGTAAAAGAAAACTTAACACAAGTCACCACACATATTTTTGTGGTAAGAGTAATATGCATATGGCCCAGGAAAACAAATTACTCGTGATGATAGTAAAATGAAAATTGTTTGTAGTCGCCCTTTTCCAAGTTCCTTTATGATTCCCTAGGGAGGCCATGACTGATAGATCATTATCATCCCTTGGGAAAATGTTCTAGAATATAGTAAATTGCATGTGATTTTAAGATTTGCTTACATAAAAGCAGAGACCCCACACCTACCATCCTGTTTTTAATCTAAATAACACTCCACAAGGTCTTCTCATTTCCACACACCCACGTTACTCTTCCCATGATTGTAGTGTTCTCGGTGGCTGCTCTACTTCCTGATTCAGCCACTCACTATTAATAGACACTAAGGCTGTCTGTCTTACAGGTGCTCCTGTGAGACACAAAGTCTTAGGAGTCCAACTTTCTTTTTTGTGCATATAGTATCAATACATACTCTTACCGGCTCTGTTCGTCTTCACACACTCTTAACAGAAAGATCACAAACTATCAGGTATTTTTCCAGTTTGATAAATGCAAAATGTTTCCTTGTTTTAAGTAGCTTTTCATGTACATTAACTGTTTTTTTCTGTCATATCTTCTTATGTCCTTTGCTTATTTCTTTTATTATTGGTTTGTTTTATTTCCCTAATTTTTATAAGTTTTCAGTGAAATAAAGAAATTAGCTTCTTATCCCATGCTATATATTTCTTCTCAGCTTGTCATCTGTCTTTGACTTTTATATTGTCCCATTAGCAGTTTTACTTTAATATATATTATATCTAAATACTTTTCTTTTGCTTCTAAGTGCTATCATTTATATTTTTAAACATCCAGGTGTTCCACCAACTGAGTGTCACTCATAATGGAAGTAAATCATTTCTGAACTTACAATATTATAAATAGAAATTATACTGACAGCTTTTAAAGAATATTTCTGTTTGAAAGTATAAAAAAGCCTTTACCTTTAATGGATTTGATCACAAGTCCCTTTTCTGAATAGCACTTGAAGCAGTCTTTGATGACTGGACAGTCAGAAAGCTCTGCTTGGCTGTGGAACCTTTCTCAGTAACTGTGGCTCAGTCCCCACAGCCTTCCCAGCTAAAAGTGAGCTTTACCAAATGGCCTGGGACCTTCAATAGTGTCTGGGGTAACCTTGTGCATGCTGCTGTAGCTGTTCCATTATGGGTGTGCTTGGCTTCAGTGAAAGTGACTCTTCTGTCCTTGCCAGAGGCAGTTAAAGAGAATAACTGTGTATTTGTGGTGATGGAGGGATGAAAATGGGAGTGGAGGTTGGCCTCAATTGAACTAGGGGTATTGTAGTGGTATTTGCTCTGCCTGTGACCTTGGGTTATAGGGCCCGAAGGAGGCGGTGCTTCTTGCCTGTGTATGTGACTTCTTGCTTCTTGAAAGAGGGAGGGGTCACGCTGCTCTTCTTGGAGGATCAGACACCAGATGGCCAAGTACATTCGCTAGAGGCAGAACAGAGGACGACTTAAGCTGTTTACTCTATATTCGTGAGTGTATTTCCCCAATTTATATCTTAATAAATCCCAATTTCCCATTAAACAGACTCATGTGGATTGATCTTAACAGGGTATAGCTGGCTAATCTGAGTTAATTTGATAATTGCAATGACAAAGGACAGCAGAAGACTTGCAGGCACTTCCATTGGTGGTTTAAAAGGACATATTCACTAGATTGTAAGACTGCTCTGTGCTCAAATGCATAAGGACTCTATAGTGTTCCAAAGGCCTTTCAGTCCCAACTTTCAAAGAGGAGATCATTTCGAGTGCTCTGTCAGATTATTTCCAGTGCCATCAGAGATTTTCCAGCTGGGCACCTATACACAGGCTGATGAGGCAGATACTCTCTCAGGCACAGAACTGCTTCATGGCAGTACCAGTTCAAAATCCCTGTGGATATGGAGGAGGTATTAAAAGTCTTTCAGTGGAGTATATCTTTTGCCTCAAAATTCTTCTAAGAATTTAATGAAATCAGTCAGTAAACAAGTATATAAATTTATATGACCAAGTATATTCAATGAATATTAGCTATGTTTAAGAGCACAGTCCCTAGGGTCAGATGACCCAGACTTCAGTCTTGAATTATTGGTTGTGTCAATGTGTGCACCTTCCTGCTCATAGAAGCGATTTCATGATACCTGTCTCTACTTCATAGATTCTGTATAATTATGAGAAATAAATTATTAGGTAAAGGTATTTGGGATAGGTCTTCATAAATAGCATTTGCTTCTAATAACAGGAAAAAGTATAAGGAGAGTAATATCTATTCATTTCATTAAGATGTGTTACATTTCAAAAACTTTACTGTATCAAGAGGGAAAAGTAGCCTACATACTAATGTGTGAAGTGTGAATGCTGAATAGTATATAGCAAAAGGTTATGTTTGGTGATGAATTTATGGACTTATTTTTTCCTTACTAACCAGCACCATTTTCTAAATATTCTGAAAAAGAAATTTATAGTAAATAGAAGCTACATTTTTAATTGCAACAAAATAAAGCAATGGTTAATAACACTTATTTAGAGCTTATGCCGTGTCTGCCAAGAGCATTTCTCAGCTTTAGGTTACGTATATCACAGTGGCTTACAGTAAGCCTATGTATGATGTTGCTGTGAAGAAAGTGACTCACACAGGGGTGAAGTAATTTTTCTAACATCCTCGTATAGAAAGCAGAGGTGGGATGTGAGTGGTCTCATGCCACTTGACCAGTTCTGCGGTTCCAGTGAGGTGCTCTCTGTAGAAACACAAAGGAGCTACCATGAACTACAGTGTTTGCAGCAATGCCCAGCAGGCATACATTAAAGATAGTGGAGTGCCTCTTCTTCCTCAAATTTTTGTTGTCAACTAACAAGTGAATGGCAAGTCCAGGTCTCTAGTCTTTTTGTTGTTGTTGTTATCTTGCTTAGTAAATTGGCTGGGCATATTAGATATTTACAAAATGAGCTTTCTTAGCTGAGTATAGCAGCATGTGTATATAGTTCCAGGATACACTGAGATGGGAGAATTAACTGAGTTCAGGAGTTCAAGGCCACCCTAGACAATGTTGTAAGACCCTATGTGAAACTAAAATAAAATATTTTTTAGAAAAGCTCATTGATCTTATATCACATTTTATCATGTTCACCAAATTGTAATTTTTGAAAACTGTATATTTGTGTGTGTGCGCGCGCGCATGTATGACAATCAGAGGACAACTTTGTTGAGTTGATACTCTCCCTCCACTTCTACATGGGGTCCAGGGATCAAACTCAGACTGTCAGTCTTGTGCAGCTTCACCAAGCTTGTGCACCAATGCCTTTATCCAGTGAGCCATCTCACCAGCCCCCAAATTACAAATATTTAAAAAAATTCATTAGCTGAAGTAATTGTGAAGTAGCATATGCATAATTTTACTGCCATATCATTCAGATGGTTTTGAGCACAGCTGCAACTATGGGGCACCCTGAAAGTGGCTCTTAATCTTTTACAGATGTGCAGGAGATAAGATAGAATATACTAGAACAAAGAGACCTTAGGCTCTGCAAATATATGAGAGTCAATATGTGGTGTTCCAGTAGCAATAAAATGTTAAACCAAGTTAACCATTTAGCTTGAAGATGTAAGTACTAGAGATTAAAGGCATCCTATATTTTTAGTAAAACCCTAAATATTTAGTAATTGTCTGTCTCTGTTCTAGAATTTTTGTCTTTATGCAGGCAGTTATTACATCTCATGACTTTTTGTATGTCTTTTAAGAAATGAAAACCAGGTGTTTCCAAGTAATAATTTCACATTTGAAAATAATACCTTAGGCCTGGAGGCTATAACCACAAGATATATTTTTGAAAATTGCCCATCTTTGTCACTTAGTAACCAGCCTGATGATCTGCTAGCAGACAACGTTGGGGAATTGGGCTTCCAGGAATAGTGTGTTGCCAGATTGCACTACCAATCACCAGTCTTTGAGATTGTCAAATGCTAAATTTACCCAGTGCATTATGCAGAAGCAACTAATTAAGTTCACAGAGCTTTGGGAGTGCATGTCATCAGTAGACAGTTTCTACCATGCAGAAGGAATTGCTGGTCTGGGTCCCAGTATATCATCACTCTAATCTGCTAAGAACTGGGAATAAGAGTTATTGTTCAGCTAACAGGTCATTCTTGACTCTTTTCCAAAAGAAACTGGGTATCCTGNGGGTCCTGGAAGCTTGAGAAGGGATTTTTCTCTGCCTGACTTGCTATGATCCACTATTTCCACTGGCAGAACTAATAAAACCTGTCAGAGTCTATACAGCAGGGTCCCAACTCTGGCTGCACTGTGTACCAGGCTATTCTTGATGATTTCTAATTGACCCCAGAAAACCTGTTGATCCCCTTACTTCATCCTCTGCCTTCCCAGGGAAGCAGTACAGTATCACAGACGTGTTTTGATGACTTGATCCTACCCTGGATCAACCTCCCACAAGGCCAGGGCCAATCAGCTTCCATTTCTTCCAAAGTACAACAGTGAAACTAATGTCTATCTTAGCATACCAGTTTTTCAAGATGGAATTACAGAAAGTACCTCATACAGAGCTAGTGACCTAATAGGCACTGAATAAATAGTCATTGTGGTGGTAATAATGGTTCACTATTTGTGAGAAATGAAAGGATTTAGATCATTCTTATTTGTCTCAGTTCAGAAATGGGAGCTGCCTGTAGATTCTAGGCCAAAACACCACACAAATTATGTTGTAGGAACTGAGTGAGAAGGCCAAATAAAATGCACCTAGATTCAGTCTCCAAAGCCATGTACAATGTCTTATCTTTATTGCTTTTATTGTTCTCTGTTGCCACCCCCTTCACTTCCGTAGAAAACCTATGGAAATAATTCCATTATTGATGTGATGACTATATCTTCTTCTTAAAATGGGTTTACATGATTCCTATAGGCAGCGTATTATTACTGGCACACACCCAACTCTCACTTGTTCCCATGATGCCCGTTGTAAACTAACAACTCCACCTCAAAGCTCAATCCCCAATTTCTGTCTCACTCACAGATCCCATTACTGTCACTAGGTATGGAAATGTTAATTTTCTGTTTTGGTTAAGAGTCTGTCCCCTAAACATGTACACACACACTGACACTGCTGTCATAGAAAGTCATGTCTATAATCAGACAGTGTTGGTTCAAGCCACTCCTAGAGCCAGCACTTCCCTTGACTGCTTCTAACTGGCTGACTCTAGACCAAAAGTGCCAAGTTCAACTATCAGGAGCTGACTGCAAGGCTCCAAGATAAACTTCTGGGGAAAACTACTTTTGCCCCATCAGTAGCCTTCCTTTTGTTTACTCTGTGGGTAGTGTGAGCTGTTGGTGAGAGCCGCCCAGGGAGGGTTAGGATTCCTTGCCCTGCTTGGGCCACTGTTTATAAAGTCTGCTGGAGATTGGCTCTTGGAGAAACCATCTGCCTGGCCTTCTGTTCTAGCCTGTTTATGAAACGTGTCTTGTGCTTGTGCTTTCTCTTGTCAGCCCGGAGGAAAGCACACAGCTTTTGGAAGCTCTGGAATGTTGGCACTTGGAGGGTTAGAGCATGCAGCTCAGGGAGCTGGGACCTGGGAGGCAGGGCCGCCTCTTCTTGGCTCTTGTTTCCTTCATGCTTCTTTCTCTCTCTCCTGTTGTTTTTCAGGCAGTGAAGCAGACTTCAGCTCCTCGAGCAGCACAGGCAGCATCTCGGCTCCTGAGGTCCATATGTCCACTGCAGGAAACAAGAGAGCCTCTTTCTCACGCAAGTAGGCACTGACTCCTGCTCTGTAATTACGAAGCTTTATGCAGGTGACTTCCTGTCCACGGGTTTCTGTGGAACCACATGGATTCTAAGGTCGTTATTAGTTGTGAGGTTGATTGTTAGGTATTCCAGAGTGATTTGCAGCTGCCCCTTTCCTTGCTTCACCTACTGTCCTCATGTGACTTAGCCTGCCCTCCCTGCCCCCAGCTGTCTCTCAGTCAGACCTTGGCTCTTTGCCCTCCTCCCTCCATCCCCTGCTCTTTCCTTCACTCACCTGTGTATGCAATGGGAAATTCAGCTCTGGACCCTGCCTGCCCCTCACGACCCCTATCATTTTCTAGCCACCTGCAAAGGCTTTACCTTCCCTTCTATGAAGGAGACATTTACTTGGGAAGAATTT
>LZPO01076206.1:15733-48273 GCA_001675575.1 Neotoma lepida
ACATATACACAACACACACATATACACCACACACACATACACACACACACACCACACACACCACACATACACACCACACACACATACACATACACACACATACACACACACATGCACACACACATGCACACACACCACACACACACATCCTGGAACCTTTCCTAGTCTCTCTTTGGCCTCTAAGTCAACCTTTCTTCCTTCTTTCTTCTTTCTCTTTCATTCATTGTGTTTTTCCATTTCCACATCTAATTCTTTATGACTGAGCAATAGTCTCTCTCTCCCTCTCTCTCTCTATATATATATGTATATATTACATATAATATCATATGTGTATATGCATGTATATATGTGACATATTGAAATCAAACTTAACAGACAATCCATACTTTATTGTGTAGAAGAAACTCTGCTCTCAGACTCTGCTTCCAGGACTTACACTAAGCCAATAATGCATTGTAATCCCCAACTCACAGCTGTCACTTCAAAGTGTTCAGGGAGCTGGAAACCCTTGTTTATGTGGGAACTATTCAAGAGGACACTTGTCTCTTTGCTGAATTGAGTGTTATGAGTTAGGGAATGGTAAGCCAGAGAAAGTAGAGTTACAAGGAACATGTTGAGCTCTTCCTGGCAGGAATGGTAGGAGCCAGTGAACTCCTCACCACATTCCCTTTCCACACCTGTGCTGAGCTGGGAAGCAGATGTTGTAACACAGTTTATATCAGCTGCATCTCTGATCAACCATAGCCAGTGCACATCTGCCACAGACTTCAAGGGGTGTGTAGCAGAAACAAGAAGAAACCGTATAGTGCTAAGTCATTGAGGCACTGGGGATTTTTGTTACTGCAGCACAGCCTACTCTATCCCATCTGCCTACAAAGCATCAGAATGAGAACCAGATAGTAAAATAGGTGGTTTGCCCACACATAAAAATGAAGCTGTAACATCTACACTGAGAACCTTTTAGTGAAGGATCTGTGTAGTCATCATTTTTTTCATCAATGTGGTAAAACACATGAAAGAAGCAACTTAAAGGATAAATAGAGAAAACTTCAGTTTGTTCTGGCTCAAGCTTGAGAGGCTCTAATACATCATGGCAGGGGGGGCATGGCAGAGTTCATGGCAGCTGTTGGCAGCAGCAGCAAGAAGCTGCATGCTAAACACCTTGGTGGATCAGGAAAGAGAGGCAAGGGTTGGGGGAAACGGGACATCAGAACTAGAGAATCACCCATGAGATCTGCCTCCAGTGACCCACCTCCTCTATCATGGCCCCATCTTTGGAAATTACCACAATCTCCCAAAAACTGTGCCACCAACTGAGTGCCAAGTCAAAGCCTAACAGTTTGTTTTCTGTAATGTATGCTCTCAGGCTCTAACTGGGGCGGCTGATTTTAAGAGCAGGATGACTGGGTTCTATCAGAGGAAAGTACAGGAATAAGGAAAAGGAAGCCTCCCCTAGAGGGTGGGAAAGCCATTTTTGTGCTTGTGTGGCTACACATGCACACCCAGTTACCCATTATCTGCCTTACTGACCCCTGGGTGTTTAAATACACCCTGCTAAAGATCATTCCCATTTCCCAGACGAGCAAAACAAGGCCTGGAATGTGGTGAGGCAGTTGCGTTGTCCAAATCTGCTGGATTGAGAACGCTCAAAATGCAAAAGCTTTTAAAGACTCTCAGGCTGAATGGGAGATTTTAGGAAACAGCTGGATAATTTTATAGTGCATATAACCTGCTGCTAAGATGAATGCAATCAATCTAAGGACCTCAGAAAATCACCGCAGTCCATGGGACAATGTCAGGGTTTCTTCACTTGGCAGCAGGAGTGGGATAATCACAAAGCCAGTGTAAGCTATGGTCTCTCTGACAGACAGCAGAGAACATAGGCGAGAGAGAAATCAACTTAAGCTCTAAGGGGACTTCTCCCTGAAGGGGGGAAGTGAGTGAGAAGTCACAGAGTCCTCCAAAGAGAAGGCAGGAAAACAGCTGGGAGGGGATGGCAGAGGCGTGTGCTCAAAGGTGACAAGTCCTTCTTAAAGGCATTCAAGGGAGAGTACTTCACAGCACTCAGAAACAACCCTGGGTGCTTTTAAAAACACTAGGTGGAAATTCTTTTTTTTTTTTTAATTTAAAACTAGAGCCAACAGCAGCACCTTTTGCTCCAGTTTTTGCTGGAAATCAGCGAATTTCCACTCAGGACTTCTTGACTGAACACTATGTGTTACAGACCGAGACCTCGGGCAGTATAATCAAAGAGAGGGCAATCATGTTTGTGGACTATCTGCACTCACCACAGTCCTTGTAATTTCTCATTTCACTCCTGTAACAGCCCTCAGGGGTCTTGGTCCTTCACAAATGGGGAAACTGAGGCCCAAAAGATGAAGTGATCCATCACTCAAGATCAAATAGCCAGTGTGTAGGAGAGACATCTGGTCCCCAAATCACATTGTTACATCTTGCTGCAGTCAAGTAACCATGAATATGACACTAATTAATAAGAAGTACAGGACTCCAGAAAATACTTAAGGCTCTGTGTGTGTGTGTGTGTGTGTGTGTGTGTCTGTCTGTCTGTCTGTCTGTCTGTCTGTCTGTGGCACAGACTGGCCTCAAACTCATGATCCTCCTGCCTTAGCCTTCCAAGTGCCGGGATGGCTGGTGTGCACCATCACACCTGGCCTCCTCCTCTTTAGCTTTTCAGCACCAGGTGTCCAGAGTTAACCATCCTCCTGACTCTGTGGCTTGTCATCATTGTTGGTGTTTTTGTGACATCTTTCTTAAGTGTTTATTAATTAATGTGTTTGTCTATGTCCTTCCCCTCTTCCACAGGGAATCCATTCTCACATATTTAATGTTTATCTTTTGGCTGGAGTCTCTTCTTGCAATATGTATATTGTTCTGCATGTGGGTTTAAAAAATTTAAGTGTTATTGTACTAAGGCTCTCTCTTTCTTGCATTTTTAAACCCAGTGCTGTGCTTTTACGGTCTTTCCACATTCTGAGTGCTCTGACATACCAATTCTAGGAGCTACAGAGAACTCAGGGCTGTGCATTGTCTCTTTTGCCCACTCATTGCCAGGGATGAGCGCTGAGTTGATCCCCAATATCATCTCCCCTCATCATGACTACCCTGCAATGGCCGTCTCTGTCCCTGCATTCTTACGAAGTTTTGTGAGGATGTTGTATTAGTTAGGGTTGTCTAGGGGAACAGAACAGAGAGAGAGAGAGAGAGAGAGAGAGAGAGAGAGAGAGAGAGAGAGAGAGAGAATGTGCGTGTGTGTGTGTGTTGGTCCTGCTAGTCCAACAATGGCTGTCTCCCAACAGGAAGGACAAGAATCCTGTGGTTGTTCAGTTCATGAGGCTGGATTTCCCAGCTGGTCTTTGATCTATGTTGGAATCCTGAAGAAGTAGCTTCCAACACCAACAGAGCAATGCCTCAGCAGCAGGATAGATGAATTTGACAAAAAAAGTGAAAGCAAGCAGGAATAAGGCAAAAGTTTCCCTTTTCCGTGTCCGTTTATGTGGGCTACCACTAAAAGCTGTATCTCAGATTTAGAGTGGATCTTCCCATCTCGAATGATCCAGCTAAGAAGATCCTCCACAGGTGTGCCCTGCTCCGTGGTTCTAGTTGATTCTAGGTGTTGTCAAATCAACAACCAAGATTAATGCCTTGGGCTGCCACCCCAAGAGGGAAGCTCTGGGAATGGGTATGCCTAGTTAGACAGCACAGTGATCCCGTCTCCCATCAGCACTGCACGCCAGTTCTTGGACCCTCTCATCACTGAGCACTGATTTAGAGTCTCCCATCTAATAGGTATGAAATGACATCCAGACTGTATTCAAGTTAACGTCTCCAGTTAAACATGTGCTCCTGTTAAATCTATAGATTATTAGCATGCTTACTGTGTGCTTGGCAGCATAGGTGATTACAAGGTTAAACTGACTTGGTTCAGGTCCTCAGTAAGTTTACAGGAAGAAACAAAGTAACCAAATTGTACCACCCAGGGAATGAAAGGTAAGACCACACACAGGGCTAGCTAGCCATGAGCCCTGCTGGCAACATCTCCGCCCAAAGATCAGGATAATGCCTAAGTGTTAATTGGTCCAACACAGCAACCAGTGTGAAGGGCCAGCCTCCATCTGTACACTCTGAAATGACCTCAGACTGTAAGAATATTGTTAATGAGACCAAAACTCAAATTGAACAGTCAAGAACTTTACTAAAAGTTGGAACTTATCCTTAATATCCTGCTAAATTGTCTATTGTGTCATGAAACACACATTGCTGTGATTAAAGAGAATTATAGAGCCCCTAGAAACATAACCCTAGCTATGTTTATGGGTTGATAGGAGAGAGGTTGACATTTATAGCAGCTTTTATAAAATGCCAGGTTCTATGCTGGATCTCAATCTCTGGTAACAACCTCACATAAGCCCTTGCCACACCCTCAGTCCTTCTGGTAACACTGTAACTCCACCCGCTGAGAATCAACTACAGCTTCAGTGTTGCTTCCTCTCCAGAACCTGCACTGAATCTTTGATTTCCAATGTGATGCTGGGGGGGAGGGGCCTGGGAGCTCAGGCCCCTGAAAGGGATGAATATCTTCCTAAGTGAGTAGATGATTTTCCACAAGAGTGGGTTGTTATAACTCAAGGATTATAGAAATGACAAATAAAATGTCACAATAAAAATACATACAGAAGTTCACATAAAAAGGAAAAGAAATTCTCAAGTGCTCAAAATTTTGAGAATGCTGGTAGTTGGAATTCTGCCACCATAACCTACAGAGATAGACTTTATATAGACTGTGCTACTGTTTTCTGTTGCCATTACAGANTATCTGAGACTAGTTAATCTATAAAGACTTAGTCACGAGTCTGAGGGTTGAAGCTCCAAGACTGATCATCTAACCAGGGTGTCCTGCTGCAACTGTAACATGGGCAGGCAGGAGAAAAACACAAGAGGCTGGCTCTGCCTTCTAACAATCTGCTCAGTGGTAACTAACCCAAGCCTGCAAAAGAGTTTAATCCCTTTCAAAAGCCAAACCACCTCTAAAAGGTTCTACCTCCCAAACACTCCCAGCTAGCAAGTCAGTTTTCACATGAACTTCAGCTGGGACAAACCATTGCACAGGCCTTAGTGGGTAGAGCTATAATGCCACAGAAGGACTGAAGGTATGACCCTGAGTTCGTGTGAAATATTACCTAGAACTGAGACCCAATGTAGAGCTAGGAATCTTGCAGTGGTTACTGCTTTAGAAGAGGAAAACTAGAGAAACTCTTCCCCCACAACCTGTGAAACTATGAAGAACTCTGGGGTCAAGGGAAAAACCTTAAGTCTTGATAAATTAAAGTCCCAAGGTTATACGTATGGTACATGAATTGAAAAGCAAGAAATGAACACAATTAGCTAGGCATGGGACTACATGCCTATAATCCTAACGTTCAGGAGGCTGGAGAAGGAGGCTCTCAAACTTGAAGCTAGTCTGGATTGCACAAAAGGTTGAAGCCCAGCCAGGGTTACATAGCAAGACCCTATCTCAAAAGAGAGAAAGAAGAGGGAAGAAAAAGGAAGACACAGGGGAAGGGAAGGAGAACAAAATCGTGCCTCAGTACACAAACACAAAGCCACTCAGTGGCTTCTACAGCCAAGACTACCAAGTGTGGCATCCTTATGGCAAAAGCACCCCCAGCTAAAACAACCTCAAAACGTAAAACAAACAAAGGAACAAACAAAAACCTTAAAAACACACGGGAGGTGATGCATCATCAGGGACAGTAAGGACATATGACAGGAAGAGCACAAGCTTCCCAAGACTCCATACATAGGAGCAGTTTAAAAGATAATAAGAGCAGTTTACACAGAAATGTGTTTAATGTAGTTGAAGAGGCTAAAAGAAATGGAACCACTTAGGAAAGCACCATGAGGAGATGGGTAAATGCAAACTTTGGCAAAAGTCTCAGCCCTTCCAGATGGGGCATTTTTCTTGTCAAAGGTACCCTGAGCACATGAAGAAACACAGAAGAAAATTCCAATAGTTCAGCAAAGAGAAGTTAAAGGAAAGAAAAAGAGGAAGGAATGATCAGAGATGGGAGAAACATATCAGATGATACAACTTGTGTCTAACAGGAAGCCCTAAAGGAGGAAAGAGAACGGAAAAGAAGTGTTCAGAGGTGGTGGCTGAGAATGTTTCAGAAGTGACAAAAGACATCAATCTCTAGAATTCAGAAGGAACATGAGTCCTGATTGAAAGACAATAAGGAAAATGGTGGTTAACTAGAGGCCCGGGCTAGGCAGGGGGTTGGCAAGATATTGAGCTAAGGTTATAAATTTTCAGTTAAGTGGAGAAATAAGTTATAGGGACCTGGATCACAATGTGTGAGCACACCGCAGTAGTAACAGCATATGGAATTCCCAAGAGGTGACAAATAAAATATATCTGCTTAGATACTTTGTCCTGAATCACAGAACATCAAATATATAGCAAAAAACCGTCAGAGGAAAAAGAGAGAGTTCAAATTCAAAGCAAGTTTTCCTAACAAGAAAGTTCTAGAAGACACTGGAATAGAATTCTGCCTAAACCAACCTTCATTGAAAATGAGCACACAACAGAAAGTTTCTTCATTTGGTGCTGAGTTTTGAATTCAGGGACTTGCACTATCCTAATGAGCTACAGCCTCAGTCCAAGATAGCAACATTTGGATGGGAAACAAACTATAAAGATTTAACAATAGACAAATGAAATTCAGAAGGACGGACGTCATTGAAAGAAGCAGTGGTGACCAATGGATGGTTTATTTTGACTTACAGTTCAAAGGAGCATGGTCCACGGGCATCAACCAGGAAGCAGAGAAGGAGAAAGCAGCTCTTAGATTGCTTTCTCTTTTCTCCTTTTTTATTCAGTCTGCTATCCCAGCCTATGGTGACACCCATATTCATGCTGAGTTTACCCACCTCAGTCAAATCTCTCTGGAGACACCATCACAGATACAGCCAGAGGTATCTGCCACCAATGCATCATGTGCTTCTTAATCCAATCAGTTTGACAACTGAAATTAACCATCACAAGCCTCCCTTTGTCAATCTCTCACCCAAACACATTACTTTACCATAACATTCTACCCCTGGTCCCCTTGGCCTCATGGTCAGCTCATAACTTCAAAAGTCCTCATTGTCTGAACAATTTCAACACTCTTAAAAAGCCCAAAGTCTCCTTCGAGACTCAAGACAATCCCTTAACTGTGAGCACCTACAAAATAAAGATAGCAATAGCAACAACTTATATGCATTCAGTATACAATGTCACACAGTAAATATCCCCACTACAAAAGGGAGGAATGAGGCATAGCAAGGAATGATGGGACCAAAGTAATATTGAAACATTGCAAAGAAAATGCCCTATCCTACAGCTCTATATCTGGCCTCCGGCTCTCGGTGGCATGCTTGCTGTTTTCAAAATGGAATAAATAGTGATCAGGTGATTTGTGTTGCGGCACCTGTGGTGTAACTCAAATACTAGACAATTGCACAGTAGGGGGTTGGTGATGAGTATTTTTGTGCAAAGTTACCATGTTATTCAGGAAAAAGATAAAATACTGATAATTTCTAGATCAAATCAACTTCATTGTAAGAACAGCCTTTGTGTGACAGACAGCATACTTCCAAAGTCCATGAGGCTGGCGAGCCAACTTGTGGCTCCCAGCAGAGGAAGACAATCAACAGGGCTCTGTACAATGTTGTAAAAGTGTCTCTTTTGCCAGTAGCACCTTCCTTTCTCCTGTTGGTGCTGGGTCATGGAGAAAATGATCTCTAGGCCATGCACTCTAGCATGCTGCTAGATAAACTGCCCCATCTTCCAGGGGAACCATTTTCTCCTCTTACGTGCACTCTGACCATCAAGTTTTGTAAGCTTCTTGTGGTGAATTGTAAAAGCAAGACAATGCTTGGGAAGTAATGAAGTTTCTTGGCCAGGCACAGAATATGTAGATGAGCTTGACCTCCCTGGTGAGAAAGTCTAAGTGTATGATGGGGCGTGAACTCCACTGTAAGAGCAATGGAGAAATCTTATTCTCGCTGACTTCAGGCCAACATCATTGGGTAAAGCTACCCATGACAGCTTTTGAATGTGTCTCATCTGCTTCTACTTACATTTGTGACTAGGTGCCCATCCAAACCAAACATCAGAATCCACTGCTTGTCAAAGATGGCAGAAGCNGTGCAACATGATTATCACATTATTACAATTTCTTCTCAAGTTAAAAGCTAGTTTTTGTCTTACTTTGCACAATTCCAAGTTCATATATTCCCCAGAAAAATTAATGTTTATTCTTACATTTGGAAGTTGAAATGAGAAAGCCTAATTCTTCTTTTCTAAAGATCACATCCATATTACGTGGACTTGAAGCACCCATTACAATCAGATGAACTCTGTGAAACTGTGGTGTGTGTGGATCTGTGAACTTGAGGGGGTGGGGGTAGTTTTCATCACATTCTTAGAGAAAGTTTTGAACAAAAATGAGGGCAAGAGACAGCAGAGGCATTAGTTCTCATAAGAGTAGCAGGTATGATGATGGAGGAGGAATATCAGAATCTTAGCTGGAAATGGGGGAAGATTATGTGTCTTCTTAAGAGAAAACACAATATGCTGCCATGAATTGAGGAAAAGGCATGAGATTACAGCTACCCAGGAAAGAAAATTNCCATAAGTCACAGAAGTTACCTATATTTCAGCTTTTGTGCCAAGAAGAAAACACATTGAGAAGTGCTGCTTAAAGGTATGATTTAATTTATCAAGTGTGATTGACAGATCATTCAAAATTACAACTATTTCAAAGCTCTAGGCAGGAAGGAACATTGTTACACCCTTCCTTCACTCTTTACACTTTTGTTCTCGCCCAGAGCTCTTCCAGGTTTCCTGAGCACTGCTCTATTCTCTTGGTGAATTTGCAACCGGGAGCCAATAGTCCAAAGGGCTTTCAGTGGGTGCCCATGAACTTTTCTCAGCCCTGATACTGTAATGGTTCAAACTCTTATGCATTCATCAAGCAAATATTTATTAATCTTATGATGTGCTCAGATACTTTCTGAGACTTGTGGGAGACAGAAGCATGGACAAGGCTATACATGCTTCATTTCATGGTCACACACAGGTGTTTGAAGATGCTCAGGATAGTGAGGGGTGTGTTACACAGGAATGTACAGTGTTAATCACTGTTGAGTGCAGTTCATAGATGAGGAAGCAACACTGGCTTGTGCTTGTGCAGGCTGAGCTCTGCCGAGCAGTAGAAGATTGGATATTTGTGGCTGGGCAGTAAGGGGCAGCATGGGGCAGGGCTGGGACTGTGTGGGGAAAGCAAGGGGTTGGGGAGATGGCTCAAGGGGGTAATGATTGCTGTGCAAGTATGAGAACCAGAGTTTGGATTCCCAGCCCCCACAGTGATGCTAGAGGGCATGACAGCCTGCCTGTAATCCCAGAACCCAGAGAATGGAGATAAGAAATCCCCAGAGCAAGTTAGCTAGCCAGACTAGCCAAATTGGCAAGCTCTGGGTTTAAGTGAGAGATCTTGCCTCAGTGCATAAGGTGAAGAGTGAGCAAGGAGATACCCAACATCAACCACTGGCATCCACATGTAAACAGCACCTGTACACACACACATGAACACATACATGCATGAGAATACATGTGCACAGATCTCTCTCTCTCTCTTTCTCTCTCTCTCTCTCTCCCTCACACACACACACACACACAAAGGAACATGAGGCTGTGGAGAGATTAGTTGGTCAAGTGCTTGCCTTACAAGCACAAAGACCTCAGTTGGCTCTCCAGAACACAATGTAAGGAATCCAGATTCGGTGGCTCACACTTTTGTAACCCCAGTGCAAGGGGCCTGGAAACAGGTAGATCCCTGGGGTTAGCCAGCGAGCCAGCCTTACCTAGTCATTTTGTTCCAGGCCAATGAGAGACAAACAAACAAACAAAACAAGGTAGGTGACACCTGAGGAACGACAGCCAAGGTTGTCTTCTGGCTTTGCATGCATGTGCACACATATGTACCTGTATCCACACGATCATGCAACAGGCACATACACACACAAGAAGAAAACGGAAAATAATATGAGTCAAAGAAAGATTTCCCAGGAAAGAAGCAGCGTCCCAGAGCCTTGCCCTAGCTGCAAGAGGGAGAAAGACATGCCCTAGCATGGGAAGAGTTGAGCCCAGGTCTTCCTGCCTTTTCAAAAACCATTGTCCTTTAAACAAATTGCCTCCTGACTTCCTCACAGCCTTGCCCTTCTCTGTGACCCCATGCCCTTTCATAAATGCAGCTCCAGAAGCTTCCGCCGCCGAGCTGCAGCAGCTGTGGACACCTAATCGATAGCTCTTCATAATGATTTTCTCCCCAGCCCAGACTCTGGCCCAACTATTCAGCTACAACACACCTGGACTGCACTAAACAAGGACGTCAGGGTGGCCACAAAAGCAATTTGTCATTTATGATTTTCGAAGGACTCATTCTGTGGCTGCTGCAGGAGAGAGGCCTCCACCAACTGTCAGAGAAGCTTCCTTGATGATGCAATGTCCAAGAAAGAATGCATCTGAAGGACTCTGGCCCCAGGACCAGCCATGAGCCTACTCCAGAAGGACTCCAAAAGGGATCCTTCAAAATCCTGAGCTGTCTGACAGTGCAACCTCCAACCCGACGGCGCAGTCAATTTCACCTCCAAGAGATTCTAGAGCGAGGCAAATGATCTAAGCTCATTTTCTTCCAATTCAGTACTCACACACAACTCTCTGAATCCCATATTCTTGCACAATTTTTCCCTTTGGGGAATTAATGTTTTAGTTACATACATTCTTTTTTTTTTCCTCCTAAAACTCTATTAGGGGTATAACTGGAAACTCAGTACCTCTCTCCTCCAACAAGTAGATAAATGTATCAAATGCAGAGAAAAACTGCCAAGGTTAAAGTCTAACTAGACTGTTACTATTGTTCCTGTAGAAGAAGATGGCACCTTTTAATTCCATAAATGGAAGGGACAAAAACTCCATGAATATGCAGGTTATTGGCCAAAGGTCAAAGGAAAGTTGATGACCTTCCTGGAACTAGAGTGAGGGTTTCCTGACTCAGGACCAGAGCTCTTGACATCTGTCCTTCCCTCCCGATACAGGATCCCTAAACATTATTCGGCTCTCTTGGGAGAGGCAGCTGAGGTTCTCAGTCTACTGAGGCTCTGCTGTCTTTCAAACATCTGTGGCAGCTCTCATCAGCACAGCTGAGTGCCAGCGCCCTAGAAATGGCTGACTACTGTATCTAGGTGCCTCTAGAGTCCCTGTTATGGAGAAGATGGCCTGATATAAAGAATTCAGAACAGACTAAGGCCTGGTAGGCACATTTCAGNCAAGAGAACAAAAACAGAACTAAAGGCTGGCAATAGGATGCTGGATCCAGACCAAGCCCAATGGAAACAATTGAAGGTCATGGAGAAGTTATCCACGCAGGGTGGTGGATTAGGTCCTGGGTGGGATGCTTAGTCCCTAGTGTGTATCTGCTCCCAATGATGGGGCTCCAGGAGAGGAAGGAAGCACCCTTTGGAAATACCCCCCACCAATAGGTCCTCAGGTGGGTGATTCTGAGGCACTGTCTACATGATCTCCTAGGCTCCCCAGCCGGATCGAATCTAACTCACCATAGTGACAAGCGGCCACCTCTAATTCGTTTTTCTCCCTTGCTTTCAGGAACCACTTCCCAAATAAACAGCCTGCAGGCATCTGTACATCTTTGGCTTCACAATGTAGGAAAATTATATATGTCAGTATCTCATGCAATTTAGATATAACCCCAGGGCATATTATATTGGAGGGGTTTACAGTATTAAGGATTGGCTAGAAGGGACAAATTCCTGTGCTTCTCAAAAAGGAGTGCTCCCCTCCTCCGGGGAGAGAAAACATCTAATGTCCAGCAATATAAAAGAAGGAAGGGGGACTCACTATAGACCAACAAGGAAGCCTAGATTTAAAATCTGGATTCCATTCTGAAGAAACCCCACAGCTCCAGGTGGCGAACCATGATAATAAAGTTGATATCAAGAGCAGGAATGCAGCCAGGCTCATAGAGTGCTTGACTGGTATGCACAAAGCCTTGGGTTTGAGCNCTAGCACCATGTAAACTGGGCATGCTGGTGCATATGTGCAATCCCAGCACTTGGGAGGTAGAGGCAGGAGAATCAGGAGTTCAAGACCATCCTCAGCTACATGTGGAGTTTAAAGCCAGCCTAGGCTACATGAGACCCTGTTCAAACAAACAAACAAGCAAAAAAATTCAGCTCCAGCTTAAAAGGGTTCCTTGAACCCAGAGCTTCCTCCATCTAGCCTCCTTGGCCCCTCTTAATAGTGACAAGCAGAAGTTTGCGTCTATTCTAGGGGCTAGAGATGCATTCAGCTGACATACCATAAGCAGAATAATTTTTTACAAGATGCAATGAAGATGAGACCAAAAAGAAGAAGACCCAACCGACCTGCAAACTGCATCATGGGCTGTAACTGCTTCCCTGCAATATGTGGAAAAACTTCAGCAGGATCAGAGAGCATTCCTGAATTCAAAAATAGGTGTGGAGGAAGGAAGGGCTCTCTGAGCACAGATTTGGGGTGTGTGCAAATATCCATCTTATGATGTCCAGGGGAGTTCTCCAAATACAAGAAACCTCGGAGAACACAAAACACTTATCTTAGGTACATTGTTGGGGTGGCAGTCTGTGCCAAGTACAGAGACAGTTATCTGTCATATGTCCCAAAAGCAAAGAAGAGAAAGCTAATTTGGGAGATGATTACAGGGAACTACGGAAAATTTCCTCATAGGTGCTGGAAACCTTGGCAACTTATAGGGGCAAATACAATTAATAGCAAGATAAAGCTTAAATATTTAGTAGTAGTAACTACAATGATAAAATAATGTCAAATAAAAAATATTAAATATAATATAAAATAATATTAAATCTAGATACAGTCCTTGCTATGGGCTTGGTTCTTCTTCTAAGCACTAGTCACACATTAATTCATGCTGGGCCTCATATGATCCCTATGNGGCCAGACATCACACCTGTGACACTCAGGACAGAATACAGTACAGATCAGAGAAGTGAGCTTCACAAACGGNCACACTAGTGGGAAGAGGCATCTGGACCTGAACTGAGGATAGCCTGGCTCAGAGCCTGTACTGTGGTAATATGTTGTGTACCCTAGTAAACTTGCCTGAGAATCAGAGGACAGAGTCAGCCACTGGATTAGACATAGAGGTCAGGCAGTGGTGGCACACACCTTTAATCCCAGCACTTGAGATCTCATGTCTTTGCTTGGGAAGCACACACGCCTTTAATCCCAGGAAGTAATATGGCGGGGCAGAGGAAGGTGTATAAGGCNTGAGGAAACAGGAACTCACNCTCTTTAGGCTGAGGATTTGGTAGAGGTAAGAACTAGTGCCTGGCTGCTCTCCTTCTCTGATCTGTCAGCTTTCACCTTGATGTCTGGCTCTGGGTTTTTTATGAAGACTATCTAAGATTCAAACAACACTGTATTTTTAATTTAAGTAAGAGAAAATGTATGTAAGCATCTTAGGCAAAGAGAAAGAAGTACATCGAAGCAGTGTGCCTACAAAGAGGAAAAGGATCCCGCTGACATTGGAGTCTCCTCTGCTACACATGCACAAAAAGCCTTATGACAATCAGATCATATTTTCAGAGCTTTTAAAAAATATTTTTGTCCTGAGTATTCCAACCCAGCCAATGTATTATATGCAAAAGAAACAGAAAAACATTCTTCAGTCTGTAGGAGGCTCAGGTTAAAACATCAACATGGGGCTGGAGAGAGAACTTAACTGTGAAGGGGGCTGCTCATGCAGAGGACCTGGGTTCAGTTCCCAGCACCCACACTGGGTGGCTCACAAGCATCTGTAACTCTAGTTCTAGGGTATCAAATGCCCTCTTCTGGACTCTGAAGGTACCTGTATGCACATAGTGCATATAAACTCACAAAGGCATGCACACACACAAACTAAAATAAATAAATCTTTTAAAAATTGGTTAAGAGAAAAGTGAAAACCATTTTTTAATTGTGGATTAGAATAGAAAGTCCATTCCCAGAGCCAATAGAGANNGTGGTGGCTAATAACAGTCATAGAGGGCTGGTCTATGGCTCAGCTGACAGAGTGAGGAAGCCAGGACCAGAGCCAATAGAGATGGTGGTGGCTAATAACAGTCATAGAGGGCTGGTCTATGGCTCAGTTGACAGAGTGAGGAAGCCTTGGTTCAGTCCTCAGTACCACATAAACCCAGTGTGGTCACTCACATTTGCAATACCAGCACTTGGGAGGCAGAGTCAGAAGTTACAGAAGTTCAAGGTCATTCTTGGCTATGTACTGAGTTCAGGGCCACACTGAGCTGTATGAGACTTTGTCTCAGAAACAAACAAATAAACAAACAAAAACAAAATCCAATAAAATAAAAACATAGTTTTGAAATTTAGGTACTTCTTCAAATTAAAAAACAGAAGAGAACTGAGAAAAGCTGTTTTATAATTTTACGTGAAGCGGGACTCTCAGCTAGCCACTCTGCTCTCTGCCAACCCCCCTTTCTTCAGTTCTGGCCTGAGACTTCCGTGTTTATTTGCTCTACTGCATTGCCCTTCTGTCTCTTACGCAATCCATAGCACCTCTGCTGTTTATCAGTAGAGTTGGTGAGGAAGTGTCACTCAGATCAGTTCAAGATCCCACCCATGTCTCTCTTCACTGAAAATTAGTTTTGAAACTATGCTTATAAAACATCTTTATCACTTTTGTGACACTCTAAGAAGACAAAATGTTTGAATTTTACCTGATTCTTTTTCAGTATCATCAAGTTTGTGTCCTTCACAGATTTTTTAAAGCATTCTTAAAGTTATACCCTTCCTTCCCCATCTACTTTTGCCCATTTTACAATTTTCTCAATTAGCTAATTCTTGTATTTATTTTTTTAAGTCAATGCTACTGCTTTTCTCCATTCNTTAATTTCTTTGCCTCTCTGAATGATTTCCTTTTTTGCTTAAGCTGTCTCCTCCTTCCTCTAACACTTGGGTTGGATTCTTAGTAAATGCATTTTCTCCAGTTAATAAAGAACCCTAGTTGCTGTTGAATAGCTCTTTGGTCACATCTGTCTGGTCTGGGCAGGGATTCTATGTACTATCATTGTTTTCTACATGCTGTACAGTTACGACACCGAAATTTTCAACTGAATGACTAGCAGGTACAATTTTAATTCCCAAGGTTAGCCTTTATATGATTTATAAGACACAGCCACACAAACATGCTATTTAGTAATATGCAGAACATAGAGGTAGCAAGCTGAAAGAATTCTAAAATTGATCACTTCCATAACCAGAAATCAGAATTCACAGATGTCAGGCTGCTGTTGTCCACTAAGTATCATGATATTGTTTAACTGTTTAAACTATATAGACCAGTAGTTCACAGCCTTCCTAATGCTGCAACCCTTTAATACAGTTCCTCATGCTGCAGTGATTCCCCCAGCCATAAAATTATTTTCATTGCTACTTTGTAACTGTNATTTTGCTACTGTTATGAATCATAATGTAAATACCTGTATTTTCTGATGGTCTTAGGTGACTCCTGTGAAAGGGTCATTTGACCTCCAGAGGTCGTGACCCACAGGTTGAGAACCACTGACATAGCCCCAAGGTCTTTGATAAATGTTAACATCACAAAAGCAAAGTGGAGTCATGTACCCTGCAGTCACACTACGGACAGTGTTGGGGCTGCATTCACTGTTCTGTATTATCCTTTAGCAAGTGTTTGATCAGATATAAAGCCACTTATTAAAAATCCAGATACAGATAACACAACTTTCACTCCAGAAGAAGAGAGAAAGAAAACCCCACAAACCCAGAGAGGTAGGAGGATGCGGGGGTGGGGGGAGGGCAGCAGGGAAAGATGAAAAGATGAAAGGTGGGCGTAGAGGTATCTGTGTGATCCCAGCACTCAGGAGACTGAGGATAGATCTCTGTGAGGCCAGGCCTAGCCTGGGCTACACAGAAAGACCCTGTCTCAAAAAAGCAAAACAAAATAACAAAACAAAAACAACACACAAACAAAACAAAACAAAAAGATAAAGAGTACAGTGAGTGACTTCTAGGAAGTCCAAATATTTTATTCACCAGAGTGCATAAAACTTAAAGGTTTTATATTTGAAGATGAAAATTATCAAGCTGGAGCTAGGCCTGCAGGTATGGGTCTGTCATTCCAGCTACATTCAGGAAGCTGAGGCAGGAGGATCATAGGTTCAAGACTTGTCAATACTATATAGCAAGTCCAAGGCCTGGGCACTTAGTGAGACTCTCAAACTAAAAAGTAAAAATTGCTGAGGATGCAGCTCCGTGATAGAGGCTTACCCAGAGGGCTCCAGGCCCTGCGTTCAATCCTCAACACCACAGATTTTTTTTTAAGTAAAGGAAAAAGAAAATCATCATCAGGCTTAATACAAAGACAAAGGCAGCCAAATGCAACTGTCAGGAACACATTAGAAGCTGAAGTCAGTTAGAGGTCAGCCCAGCCATTAGCTTCAAGTGCCTTCTCTCAAGCCAGATGAAGAAATACCTAATGGACCTAAGTAACCAAAATTTTAAGAATAAAAACACAAGTGGACTGAAACATTTTTTAAAATACAAAAAAATCCAAATTAAAAGGATATAGTTTCATGCACTAGACCTGCAATGATTAACTAGATTGGCAATATTAGAGAATTGACAAGATTGAAACTCCCCCTTTGACAAAAGGCAAAGGCCCCTTTCAGATCCCTTAGGGAAGACTATACACCTCTCTTATGATGTGGGGGCTGGGGTGGAAAAAACTTGGAAATTTATGCTAAAATTGATGCATTCATGTTTTCAGCATACTTATTCTCAAAGCTAAAAATTCCTCCAAAAGAAATTTTATCCTGAGGGGGAGCTGGGCAAAAAGCCTGCTGCTGCCCTTATATTAAAATTTTCAGGAACAAAAGTTGAGAAGCAACTGAAGAGCTTATCAATAGACAACACTCTAGCTATACAATCAATGCTGCACAGACATTTAATGATTATATAGCTCTATACTTCCTGGAAGAAATGAAAAAAACCATGTCACTTTGTTGAATGAAACTGCAACTTATAAATTGGCCTATGAAGCACAGGACATGTACTATATACATGGGGATGTGTGTGTGTATGTGTGTGTGTGTGTGTGTGTCTGTGTCTGTGTGTGTGTAAAATGGTATATAACATACACAATGACTTATCCAGGACAGTAGAAAGCAATATTCTAATAGTGATCACAACCCTGAGGACTGTTTGAGTGACTTTTTAATCCTCTTATCAGTTTCCTGTCTTTCCCCACAGTGCACAATTTCCACTTCTTCAAAGGTTGAACTCATAAAGCATAAGAAATATAAAAGGTTGATCAAAAGTCTCCTCTATCTATGTCCCCCACCCACCCAGTTTTACTCTTAGGAAGCTACTGCTAGTAGATTGGATTTTTTCTGTAGCCATTCAGAATTTATGCATAAATAAGAACATTTGAATATATTATCCCTTTTTCTTCTTTTATACAGAAGATAACATATGTTCTTCACTTTGCTGCTTTGGGGTGCGTGTGTGTATGTGATTGGGGATTGAGTCCAGGGTCTTGTGCATGCGAGGCAAGCACTCTACCGCTGAGTTACATCTAAACCCCATGCTGTTCTTGTAATTGAGCAATATATCTTAAGAATGTTTGTAAATTTTCTTTATCTGCTGTGCTGAATTCTATCTGGATGTCTCTTTCTTTGCTTATTCATTTGCTTATAGATCAATTTCTCTTTAACCCAAGTAAATAAAAGTAGTTCTACATTGGGGAAAGCAATGGCAGCAAGAGGGATCAAATGTCTTGCTGCCTGATGTGACCATTGATTTTGAAATATGCCAATCCCAAGCTGACCCTACAAGAGCCCAGTATACAAGGTAGGTGGATCAGCACAGTGAGTGATAAATTTGTACCTTTCCACAGACACTCACATGGGAGAAGAGATGCTAAAGAGGTGGGTACCCCCACTATGCCTGGTCACCTATAATCTGCTCCACCATATTTTAGGAAGTGATGTCATCTTCTTGCCCCNCTCATCCCTTTCTTATTTTCTTCATGACATACCCTACCTTGTCCTTCCACTCCTGGGCCACTGCAGTCCCTCTCCTGAGTAGCTATCATCCATGGGATGGCAACACCCACATCCTTTGTTTTTGGCCTCTAGTCTAGGTAGTTTTGGCACAACATTGAGGGGGATGACAATAATATGAATGGCATCTTACTTCTCTAAGGAAAAGCAAACTATTTTAGTGAAGCCAAGTGACAGACAGGACCATGGTCAGGTCGCAAGAGAACCTTGTGTGAGCACTTTAAAAGCAGGCCCTGCTGGTTCTCTTCTGTCCTGGGCATGTGGTCTTTGTGTCTACTTCCAGATGTCATGAAAGAGAGGACATAATTGGTGACCTCTAATTAACACTGTTGAGAAGTTATGCAGCACTCAGGACTCTGGAAAGGTTAGAGTCAACTGTGTGTGTGGAGAGCTGTGGGTATCTACACTCCAAAATCATCATTCTTCTGGCCTTGGCTGCTTTGGCCGGGAGAGTGCATTATAGCAGTTTGTGTCTCTGCTCTGTGGACTCATGACAGAAGGTAAGGTGAGCAACAGGATGCTTCTAGTTCAGACATTTGGTTCTCTGCCAGGGAGACATCACCACAATAGGTTTGCTCCAGCCTTGGCTCCACATCTCTGTGTTATTCAGGAAGGTACATGTGGGATATGGAGTAAGATTNTAATGCAACCTGCAGCCTTAAAGCTAAAAGACAGCAAGGATGAATGTTAAGAAAGCTTGGAAACNCAAAGAAAAAAAGAGCTAACCCTCTGATAATTAGAACTCCATTCTACTGAGCATGGAGTGTCCATCAATCAGTGAGTCCTACAGCTAGGGATGTTTCTAATAATTTCTTTTCTAATTTTATCTTTGAAAATATACTATAAAATTGACTTTCATTGGNTGTTCTATGCTATGATTTTTGTATGTTTGTTTGTTTTGTCCTGCTAAGTTGAAACCCAAGCTTCCAGCATGCTAGCTAAAATTTCTACCATTGAGATACACCCCGACCCTGGTGCTTTGTGGTGATATTTTATCTGTGTTCCCCAATAAAATTTATCTGAGGATCGGAGGAAAAACNGNGCAGCCAGCCACTAGTAGTAAAACAATAGTCATGCAAGTTAGCACACGCCCTTAATGCATTTGGTTCTCTGTGACTCCAAGATCACATTGGGTACTAGTGGAAGGAGGTAGTGGCACAACGCCTTTAATCCCAGCATCAGCCATAGAGTTCTGGAGGTCCGTGCAGACAGACAGGAAGTGATGTAGCTTGGTGAGGATAGGAAATGAGTTAGCAAAATGGATAGGCATAAAAAGCNGGGTTAGACAGGAAGTCGCTCTCTTCTCTTCGCTTTGCTCTTTGGAAGTAGCGGCAGCATTGGTGAGGTGAAGCTAGCTGGTGGCTTGCTCTCAATTCCTCTGATCTCTGTCAGATTTTCACCCCTATTTCTTGTTCTGTGTGTTTATTAATAAGACTGGTTAGAAATCCGTCTTACAGTGCTTTGTATTTTAATATATNTTTTTTAATTTGTTGTTTGAGAATTCACACATGTATGCAGTGTGTTTTATCAAATCCACCCCCACTCCCTCCTAAACCTCTACTTGTCCACCTCAATTTCTATTTTCCTTTTTCTTAAGCCGCTTAGGCCTCCTAAAGCTGTTCCCATATATACATGTACAAATGTTAACTCATGTATGGGTTTGCTTGTCTACCATGCTAGTCAGGATACAGGACAGTGGTTCTCAAACTGTGGGTCACAACCCCTTGAGAGTCAAATGACCCTTACATTATGATTCATAACAGTAGCAAAATTACAGTTATGAAGTAGCAACAGGATAATTTTATGGTTAGGGGTCACCACAACATGAGGAACTTTATTAAAGGGTCACAGCATTAGGAAGGTTGAGAACCACTGTCTTAGGGTAACCCTACAGAATACCTCNTAACTTGACTGTTTCTAGGCATCCCTCCCTACTGTCCTAAGCCCTGGCAACCACTAGGTCTTTCTCTAGCTCNTTGGTTTGCGTGTTTNNGAGTGTCATATATAATTGGAAACACACAGTACCTAACCTTCTTCTCACTCAGCATGGCATGATGCCTCTGAGACCCATCCAAGTCACTGTGTGTTTAAGGAGCATTTCCCAAGGGTTTTACACAGGTGGTTTCAGGGAGATTGGGAGGAAACCTTGGGTTAGCCCTTGGTGAGAGTATTGGTGAGTAAAGATTGGAACTTATTGAAGCCAAAGTCCAGATACAAATTATGCAAAATCGATCAGGGGGGAGATCTAAAAATACTGCCGAGCTGGATCTTTTCCTCCCATTTTTCACGGCTGTGTTCGCTTTCCCATGATGCCCCATCCATTTGCAATTTAAATCAGAATCACAGCTTTTTAAACCACTCAGACTTGGTAATGTCAGCCAGTCCCTCCCAAGCTGTTGATGGACCATGACAACTAAATATGATACAGTAATACTGTGACACCAAAGCCAGAGGGGTGGGGGTGGGTCAGCACTTCCCCAAATGTGGGAGACACAGCACCAATGCTTAAAAAATGCGGTGGTACACACAGTCACTTTACCACTACTCAGTAATGTCATTAGCAAATGATTAGTTTTTCCGTTTCACTCTATTTGAGTCTCCTACTTGCATCATGAAGAAAGTCTTAGTTGCTAGAATGCTGTTGATAGCTCTCGTGTGTGTGTGTGTGTGTGTGTGTGTGCTCCGTCTCTAAGGATACACACCCCTGCCCTTGCCAATAAGGTCGGTCCCTTAGTGTCTTAATCTTGCNGTGTGTGTTCAGGTCTTACGTGTGCTAGGCATAACTCTACCACTGAGCTATATTCCCAGACATCTGATTGTTTTTCAGTTTCCGCCTCAGTAGAGAAGGGCTGCCTTGGGCAGAGCATGGTGGCCAACAGAGCATAGCAGCCAATAGTGTTAGACTAGCGTTGAGCTCACGGTTTGGTGATGACTATGTTTGTTTTCTTAATTGCTTTCTATTTCTGGCAAAAAGTGAGGAATGTCGTTAATGATGGTGATATAAAGTTCCTCTGTGTGTGTGTGTGTGTGTGTGTGTGTGTGTGTGTGTACACTTGTTCAGGGGCATGTAAACTTATGTCCATGTGCATGTATAAGCCAGATGTTGATGTTATATATTTTTCTCAATTGCTCTCCACCTTATTAGTTTTTAAAGATTTATTTATTATTATTTATGTCTGTGGGTGTCACCTGCATGCATGTCTGTTCACCATGTATATGTCTAGTGCCCACAGAGGCCAGAAGAGGGCATCGTAACCAGAGTTGTAGATAGTTCTGAACTGTCATGTGGGTACTGGGAATCGAACCTGGGTCCTCTGGAAAAGCAGTCAGTGCTCTTAACCTCTGAGACATCTCTCCAGCCTCTACCTTGTTTTTTTGTTTTTTTGTTTTTTGTGGGTTTTTTTTGAGGCACATTTCTTATTGAATCTGGAGCTCATAGAATTGACTAGGTGGACTGGGCAGCAAGTCCCAGGATCCTTCTGTCTCTGTCACTCCAGTCTGAGATTACAATAGCATGCCACTTTACCTGTCTTTTTTCATGAGTCTGGGGATGGACCTCAGGTCTTCATACTTGTGCAGCCAATAATTCTCTGACAAAGTCATCTCCCCAGCCTCCTAAAGTTTTGTTTTTAAGTAAATGTAGAAGAATAAAAATTATGAGAGGTCCTTAACAGAGTATATAGTAAACGGTATTTGTAGGTATGTGAAAAATTAAGTCATGAAGTTGGCACAGAAATGGCTGAATGTTGGGAAATGAAGTATTAGCTTTTAGAAAGATTTCTGAAAGCCTTATGAATGCGGAGGGATGTGGACATTGCCTCAGAGGCACACAACCCCGATGGACTATCCTTAACATCAAGGCTTCGCTTGATTTTAAAGAGGTTCATGTTAACCTTGGCAGCCCATTTGTTCTTGAGCTGTGGCTGCCTTTTCTGGTCTTGACTCTCTTCTTTCTCCAGCTTCATTTACCCTCAAACCACAATGTTCCTCTATCTTTCTATACATGCTGAGTACTGAGCCACAGAAGTTTTTCTAGGAGGATGGTGATCATCCTAGCCCTATACATCCCCAGGCCTCTTCTTGTCAAGAAGGTCTCCCTCTCCAGGATGGATTCCATCTATCAAACCTCCAGAATCAGTGGACATTGACATTCACTGTAAGCAAGATCATCTGTAAAATATGAACCTCTGAGTTCCTGTCCCATCCAGATGCTGGTGCCAAGAGAAGTGTGCGGAAGGATGGAGAAACAGAGCCATTGTAAATACAGCACTGTGAGCATGAGGCGTGACCAGGCTTTGCAGAGCTTCAGTCTCATGGAGAAGCAGCTTGGGGCAGTGACAGCATCACAAACTCAGCATCCTACAGAGATGCTTTGAACACCTGACTGACAAGAAACAGCAGAGACTGATGGCTCTCTCTCTCCCTGGGGTCCAGGAATGGAACCAAATGTGTTTCTCCAATCACATATTATCCTGAATCTGGATTATTCTCCTCATTGGCCCAACTGAGAAGACCATAGCTTTCCACATNCAAAAGTCTACATTATGACACGAAGTCTGCTCTTTTCTTGGCATAGCCATAAGCTAACCGACAGTCATTCCTGCTGCAACCACAACTCTGGAAAGAGGACCAATGGGAGTGATAGTAAAATCTAATACTGTGTGNTAGATTGACTTATTTCAGAGAGCTATGGGGTAAGAGCACTCGAAATCGTTAGCTCGTATAAAAGAAACCAAGGTGACCCAGTAATACCCTGTNCACACAATATTTCTGTAAAAAGTTTTGAATCAGTAAAACACAAGTACAAATACAGAGTTCACTATCTGTTCTCAAGGCAGGGCTTTGATATGTAGCCTAGAATAGCCCTGANTGGGNTACATAACCTAGACTGCCCCTTAACTTATGATCTCCCTGCCTCAGCCTCCCCAGTGCTGGGATTAATAGGTGTGCACCACCATATCTGTTATATTTTAAAGGCCTTTTTTAATGAAGGAAAGGAAGAAAGGATGGTAGGGAGAAAGAAAGGAAGGAAGGAAGAAAAGAAGGGAGAGAGGAAAGAAGGGAGGAAAAGGAGAAGTCAAGATTTNGTGATACAAAGATGCTGAAATGGGACTTAGGTCTTTGGGGTGAGCCCTTGATTTTTGTTGGCCCACAGCCAACATCATTCATTCATAACTCACAGAGCCNGTGAGAACACTCCATCTTTGAAGCGTTGGACTATTCTGTGAGGCTCAGTCCCTATCTCCAACCCCCAATGCCAGTTTCTGATTAGCTCAGGATATCCCAGTCCTTTTACATATTTCTCTTGGCCTCAGCCAACCAGCAGATGTGCCTAGATATGACCTTATTTACACAGTTGTCACTAGAATGAGTCCCAANTTCAAGAACCTGTAAATGCCTTTGACAGAGCACCTGTCTCCTACAAAACCTGNTGTAGTTCTTTCCCTCGGCAAAATGACTAACAGAGAGAGATCTAGCCATTTTACCTAGGATTTCTGGTTAACTNAGATGCTCGTGCTGGAGAAATATGAGAAAGGCACCCAGAGTGGGGCTGGTGCCACTATAGAGCTCTGCGGCGACTTAACTCATTTTTCACAGAATTAATAATTCAGATCCCACACCGTTCCAGTGAGAAGTGGCTATAACTGCAGAGAGTTTAACCAACCACTTNTGAAGATGGGGATTGATCCTGGGAAATGCTGCCTCCACTTTAAGCCATCTTGCCTGAGCAAAATGAAAGCTGTTAGATGATTTCATATCTTCATTAAAGCCATCAAAGCAGAAACACACTGCAAAGAGGCTGCCAAGGCAGGGAACATTCCCTATGCTTCAGCAGCTTGGGGGAAGTCCGGGGGAGTTGGAACCCGATTATCTTAGAGCCACGCCAGTGTTCAATTCTTCCAGAAGGAAATCACAGCCATCGGTCTCCAATATGGTAATGTCATCAAGACAGCTACCTTGTCACACTTGTGGGTGAGGCTAGAGCAAAATGGAGAAGCTGGGTGACACATACAAGTGACATGTGCCTTTTTGGNGTTNGACAAGATTCTTCAAAGGATGTCAAGAGGTTATCCAAACACTCCTTTTATTTTAAATGGGCCCCAAAGACCCCTAGGAATGGGTACTTTGCCATTGTCTACCTGTTTGGGAATAAAGAATCCAGGTTACAGTTGAATAACATCCTTTGGTTAGTTCATCCAACCACACCTATGGATGGGTGCTTGAAAAGTCAGGCCAGGGCTTGGATTTGGAAGGGTTAGGNTCAAACCTCAGCAATGGACTTGCAATGGACTTTAAAAGCTTAACAGAAAAACCACAGATGCAAGGTAGCTCAACCTTTGTTCCCGTTAGCAGCATGACCTTCGTCATCCTCACTGTCAGTCACCATCTTGCTTGACTCCTCCCACACACCTTGCCCTCATCAACCAATCCTGAAATCACATTTTCAGACCGTGTTGGGCATCTGCCACTGGGCTTCTCCATCCACCACTCCCATTGCAGCATCCTCCTCCTTTCCTGCTCTGGCCTTGCTCCACCTGTAACAGGAGCTCAGGAGAGCCTGTTCAAGCAAGTCAGGAGCTAGAGATGTAACTCAGTGGGTAGAGCGCTTGCCTAGCATGCACAAAGCCCCAGTTCTGCCCTCAATGCTGCATAAAAACTAGACATGGCGTGCCCCTGCAATCCCGGCTCTCAGAAGATGGAGATGGGAGGATTTAACGTTCAGGGTCACTTTTGGCTACAGAGCAAGTTTAAAGCTAGACTGAGGTACATGAGAACCTGTCTAAAAGCAAAAACAAACAAATCAGATCACAGGATTCCAGAACTCCAGCCACCTAACTCCTTCTCATTGACTCAGAGCAGAAGTCAAGGCTCTTGGAGGAATCTCTAAGGCCCTGCTTAATCTGCCCCCAGTTGCTCCCTGAATTTCTTACATATTTCTCCCCCTTGCTAGACCCACTTTGGCCACCCTGGTCCTGAGATCCTGAGGGTTATCCCTACTACTCCAGTATCTCAGATGCCATTGGAAACTTTGCATTTGCTTCTCTTTGCTAGAATGTTCTCTCTATTAAATTACAGCGTTCTTTGTCCCTGTATCTTCTTCAGGTCTTAGCTCAAATATCACCATCTCAGAGAGGCTCTGTTCTAACCATTAACCATGGGCAGCTGCCATCCCTTGTCCTCACCAACACCTTTCTGCCCTTCTTCCCTGCATTGTCTCTGTCACACTTNTCCTCTGACACAGACTATCTTAGTTGTTGACTACAGAAGACATGGGTTTTTGTCTGGATGTTTCACCACTTTCTCTCCAGTGACTNCNATAGAGCCTGGTACATAGCAGATGCTCAATAGCCATCTGATGACACGATGATCAAGTCCCAAACATACGGATTCTGTATTTTCTCACTCTGTCAGAGATCATAAGGTAATCCAAATAAAGGGATGTAAATTACTGGTGGCCTCAGAACAGACTCATGATCTCAGCCATGCCTCACATCTGAGTATGTTCACTCAACTAATGTTTCTGGAAGGCCCACTGTGTGTCAGGCTCCACTCTGAGCACTGGGATGTCAGCATAAATGAAGTAGGCAAGGTGTCTGCACCTAGGGAACTTTCAAAGCCAAGAGAGAATGATCAAGATACATTTGAGTTGTAGCAAGAAGCATGCAGTAGACAAAATAAAGCAGCAAGCTGAGGAAGGGGAGCTGCTTCCAGCAGGCNGCAAAGGGGGGCTATGTGTTGTTTCCTTTTGTTCTTGAGGAGGTGACACGCATGTCATCTGAGACCTGTGTTACAAAAAGAACCAAATCCAGAGACTACTGGGGAAGGAAGAAACCTAGTAAAGGCAAAGTGACTGCAAACTCCCTCAAGCTGAGGCCTCGGCTGGAAAGCTTCTCANTGCCTCGCTCCTGGAACCACACAGGTACTGGGAGTTTCTGTTGCTTAGGTCTTCCTGACTTGTATTTCTTATTCAGCTCCTTAAAATAAGACTCCTTTTCCTGAGGCTAGTATGTGTTTGACATGTAACAAGTGATCATCAAGTGGATGACACTTAGATTGTGATTGCACTGTCTCCAGAAGAGAAATTGTGGGGTAGGTATGTTTAGACACAACATCCCCAATGGGGACACCTCTCCATCAGCTGGTAGGACATCATCTCTGGATGTCTGCTCTTTGGGGTTCAGATCACACACCATCTCTTCCAGGAAGCCTTTCTCTGTTCTACTCTTGTTCTCCTAGGACCTCTGTTGCAGTACTCTCTGACTTGTGTATGAAACTCTCACAGGCATCTCAAAACCCCAGCAACATGTGAGAAGCCCAGAGGCAGGACCTGCATTCTGTTCATCTTTGTGTCATTAGTATTAAAATATATAAAACCTCAATGACAGTATCAAGGGTCAATAATCACAGTTAATACTTTTTGGAGACTTTTTTGTNCAAGAAATGCTTGGAGCACTTTTATTGCCCATTGAACCCTCACTGCTTCCCTANGGAACACTCAGTATGATTGAGCCCCAGTGTGCACACAGAACACTGTGCCAAAGAGAAGCAACTGGTTGGTGGACACATACCCAGCAAGTGGTGGAGCAGAGATACTAACACAGTCCTCCTGATTTCAGGGTCTGAGCTTTTGATTGCTGTTTACAACTATTGTGCCCCGCGTCTTTGGTTTGGCTTTCTGTGTTTCTCATGCAGTGTGGTTTAAACTTATTAAATAGGAAATCCCAAAATGAAAGAATTTGTAAATGTTAATTGTTCATTACAATGAATAACATGATAGTGTTGTGGAATATTTGTTTACACTGTGTGAAAATATGCCACTGTGTTTGGTTTAATAAAGAACTGAATGGCCAATAGCTAGGCAGGAGAGAATAGGCCAAAATTCCAGGCAGAGAGAGGAACTAGTAATGAATCTAGGTCTAAGAGAGATGCCAGCAAGACACTGAAGAAGTTGAACATATGGTAAAGAGGAGAGGTAACCAAGCCACATGGCAGAACATAGATTAATAAAAACAGGTTAATTTAAGTTCTAAGAGTTAGTTGGGAAAAATCCTAAGCTAAGGCCAAGCTTTCATAATTAATAATAAGTCTTCTTGTCATTATTTGTGAGCTGGTGGCCCAAAGNAAAGTTGGACTACACATGGCATTCCCACCCTTGTNTATTCTAAATGAGCAGTGAATCATCTTTTTATGTAGTGTATCCACACTGTATATGCTAACCACCTGTTACTCAGTAATTGCCTTGGTTATCAGATTGACTATCATAAAGTTATTATTTGAGTATTATGTGCCTCCCACAGTTTCAGATATTGAGTNCTTGGTTTTCAGATGGTGGCACTAATTTGGAAGGGTCTGGAAGCTATAAAAAGTAAAACCTAGCTTCCAGAAGTAGATCGTTTGGGAGCAGTTCCTTGGGGAAAATCTTGTTCCTAGACACTTCCTGTTTCTTCTGCCCCCATCCTTTTCTCCTCCTCTTCTTCTTCCTCTCTCTCTGTCTCTTTCTCCCTCCCTCCATCCTTCCTTTTGCTATGAGGTAATAAATCCCTTTGTCCAGCCCATGCTCTCATCACCATGATGTTCTGCCCAAGCACATGGGACAAACAACCTCTAAAACTTTGAGCCAAAATACATCTTTCCTCCCTTGAGCTTCTCTCTCAATATTTTGTCACAGCAATAAGAAAAGTAACTAATGCATACAGTTTCTCAGTACCTGTGTTAAATAACCCCTATTNTACTTAATCATGGCCCCAGAGTGCAAGCGTAGCAGTGCTGGAGATTTGGCGATGCCAAGGAGCAACTGAGAAGTGCTTCCTTAAATGAAAAACTGAAGGTACAATAAGATGCTGACAGAGAGAGCATGAGTGCGTGAGCGAGAGAGAGAGAGAGAGAGAGAGAGAGAGAGAGAGAGAGAGAGAGAGAATATAACTTATAGTAGCACGTTGTTGCAAAAATTCTATTTTCATAGTTACTGCTACTCATCTCTCACTGTGCCAAATTTATATATCAAATTTTATTATATATGTGGGGGGGGACAAATCACAGTGTATATAGCATTTATATTTACACTACCCATGGTTTTAGGCATCTACTTGGTATATTGGAAAAGCCTGCCAATAAGGTGACCCACTGTAGTTTCTGTTTCCTTCTGATTTTTAAGTTCATCCCATGAGTCCTTTGACGTCCTTTGACTCTGGTCATCGACCCCCTCNACACACACAAACGTGATCTATCTTTTCATTCTTTTGTGAGGTTCCCACCTCAACCAAGAGACAGAGCTTCAATGTCGATTCATTGTACACTCCAACCTCACAGTAGATTTGGGGCTCTTTGCCTGGCAGTGGGCACTAAGATCAGGGAAACACTCAGTAGCAAGGAGCCATCTCCCCAGCAATATCGATGACTACTGCCCCATTAAAGGCAGGATGGGGGAGCCTTGTTATAGACACCCTGTAAATGTCTGCTAAGGACATGGGCNAAGTCCCAGGGACTGTTTTCACACACACTTTCTTCACTCTTGGCTCAGGGACATTAAGCAGACTAGGGAAGCAGAACTGACTCCCTGCTCTCCCCAAATGCACGCTTCATGCATTAGTTCCTCCCTCTTCACTGTGACCAGAATGATTTACAGAAACAACGTAGGGAGGAAGGCTTCATTTTGGCTCACAGTTCCAGAGAGCTCAGTGTGTCAGGGCAGGGGTAGCATGAGGGAGTGCAGGCAGCAGGAGCCTGGGCCAACAGCTACTCATATTGCACTGGACCAAGAAGCAGGGTATGGTACCAAAACTGGGATTATGTAACCAGCTGCTCATCCTCTACGTCCACCAGCCAAGTTCACCTCCTAAAGACTCCATCGTCCCTCCAAACAGCAGTACCAGCCAGGACTGAGTGTTCAAAGCATGATTCATGGGTACCATTTCAAACTCAAACTCATGTCATTCACACCTTATGTCATTCACAGCAGAATNGAAGACACAGAAATCTGCNCACAGAAGGTTTTTTGTGAGGTACACATACGTAAGTGTGTAAGTATATGTGGAGACCAGAGGTCAACTTCAGGTGTCATTCTTCAGGATGTGTATTGTATTGTATTGTGTATTTTCTGAGTTAGGTCCCTCCCTGGGACCTGGGGCTCACAGGGTAAGCTAGGCTGTCTGGCTAGTGAGCCACAGGGATCCTCCTGTCTCTGCCTCCCCAGCATTGTGATTGCAAGAATGTCCCCATGCCTGGCCTTTTTCCCTGGAAGCTGTGGCTTAAGCGAAGGCCCTCATGCTTGCATGGCAAGCACTTTACTGACTGAGTCACCTCCCCAGCTTTGGATGTACATTTTAAAGAAACACCCTGTCTCATGTATAGACATCTCAAAATAGACACAGAAACACCCCCAAGCCCCCTCCTGTAGATTCCTGATTCTCTAACAAAAACAATTTTTCTCTTATTTTTACACTGACATCTTGGATTTGACATCTGCAATTATGCACAAAGTAGGTTAAAGTGACAGTTGGTGTGTGTGTTTGGGGGGAGGGGGCATGGTGTTTTTTTCCCTAATAGTGGGAATAACAAGGAAGCCTGGTGGCTTAATGCAGTTTTCCCTTTAAATGTTCACCGTATATTTTGTTGGGGGAAGCTTGGCTCTTCCAGATGGAGCCTTGATGCCCTTGTGAACACCGTGTGTTGGAACACTCCTCTTAACACTTGCATTTGTTCTGAGTTTTCATTTTGATTTTCTCTCCCAATCATTAACACATCATAGGAACCTAAAAAACTCAGAGCCACTGCTGCATTCACTTAAGTTGGAGTTTTTACAATCTCCAGACATGTTTCTCACGATGTTTGTCATGTCCTGTGTGTCCGTCCCGCAGAACCTGCAAAATACCACTGCACCACAGAAAGGAAATTTATCATCTTAACTGTGGTTCCGTCCCTACTGCTCACATCCAGGAGGAAAATCTCAGCTTGATATCAATATTTCCTTAACCTAGTAGTGTCTCCTGATAGCCCCGCTAAAGACAGAGAATGCTGTGGGCTTGGAGCACTCCAGCATTTTTACCATGCTTTTTGGTAAAAACTTAATNACGTTGCTTTGTTTTCAAGCTGTCTGCTTTGAGATCACTTTCAGAAAGTGATGCTGGCTTTCCATTTAGGGTGGTTTATTTAAATGAAGTTGTTTTGTAAATATATTTATTTGAAATGTATTTGCATAGAATGTGTTNGGTTTACAAATGGATAACATCATTAGAGGGATCCACAAAATGGGGGCTTGTCATTTCTTCTTAAAAGAGGAACTCTGTGCCCAAATTATGAGGCATGTAGACTTCCCTTCATCACTTTTGAGCTGCATTACATACATACATTAAAGTATGCTATTTACTCTAAAATAGGAAACTAAAAAAAAGAAGCCTCATTCTTTATGAAAGATTATAATTTTTCTCTACTCTAGAGAATTTTATTCATGTATACAATAAATATGATTATATCCACTCCCTATTTCTCTCCACTAACTCCCTCCATAAACTCCTTAACATGTAANATTATATAATTTTTTAAATTAAGTTTACTTTTTTAGTTGATGCATAAAATATTTTAAAGTGTATATATAGATGGCAGCATGCTTTGGATCTAGAAAATGTTGCTTAAGGACTATGNATTTNAGGCTTGGTGCTTCTGGGAGTGGTGGAGCCTGTAAGAGGAGGGGTCCTACAGGGCCCAGAGGCCCCTGACTGGAACTGACCTGAAACCCTCCTACTGAGGACTAGCTTTAATGGTACCAGAAGGCACNAAGCAAGGTTCCAAAGGAAGGAAGCAACCAACAGTCCTACCCAGCTATNATGGTGCTATGATGTAATAAACCACATCAACAGCTAGCAAACCAAAGGTGCAGTAGTGGCACANACACCTTTGTGGTAACCAACAGCTCTCTAATTAGACTTAAGACCCACTCAATAAGAAGGAGATCATACCTGCTACTGGAAACCTTGTAACTGCCCAGGGCTAGTGAAGTCATGGGTATTAGAAGACCTCCAAAGGCCACAGCATAGTCCCTAATACATTGTAAATATTGATCCTTACACCCACAGATAAATGTTGTTTTCACACCTCATCAAAGAAACTTCCCTTTGCAACAAACCTCCAGAGATCCTTACAGAAAACCTCAACCAATCAAAATGCAGAGTTCTGGATCCCGGTCACAATGGAAACATCTACAAAACACTCTTGCACCTAAGGCTCAGGAAACATTGTAGAAGAGGGGCAGAAAGATTGTAAGAAATAGAGTTTACTGTGAGATTATGTCTTCTAGTAGTATTAGGAAGCTACACACATGAAATCTCACCAACATAGCTGCCTAAACATGACATGAACAAGGACAATAACAGTAGACATGCTAACACGGATGGGGAAAGCCCAGGAAGCCTCAATTCTACACAAACAACTGCAGGCAACTAAAGGATGCTAAGAGCAGAAGAAATAGTCTTCCCAAGGGAAGAGAACACCAATTGATTATCAATACCAAATGATGAGTCATGAAAACATACATACAATTAACATTATACAGACTGAGTCTTTTATATTTATNTATTTAGGAATATATGNGTATTTACACATATGTATGTAACAACAAATAACAAAAAGGGGACCATGAATTAGAAAGAGAGCGAGGGGTGTATATGAGAGTATTTGGATAGAGAAAAGAGAAGGGGGAAATGATGTAATTATAGTATAATCTCAAAAAAAAATGAAAGAAATGTTTATTAAAAAGAGGTTGGGTGCTGCAGAAGGTGTTAGACCCCTGGTAAGTGTCCTTGGAGAGAGTAACAGGAATCTAGAACCTTTATCTCTGTGTCCTGTGTTCCCGGCGTTAGATAGGGCTTCCTCCACCTACTCAGCATGGTATACTGCCTTTGCACATACCCTGAGAATGGAGCAATCNATGGTGAGCTGAAACCTCTAAAAATAAGAGCCAAAATAAACAGTTTCCTTCTTAAAGTTGCTTATCTCTGGCATTTTGTTACAANAACTGAAGCCTAACATAAGGGGATTAATTACCACCTGATATTTCAACACANATATACATTGTATCATATGTATGTCAGGTTAAATATATCAATCTCCTCATTTATCAGTTCTTTATAGTGGAGCATTCAAAATTCTCCTAGTTTTTTGAGATGTGGAGTGCCTTATTGTTATCTTTATTCACTCTACAATGCAATAGCTTACCAGAGCCTTGTGTTCTTGGTTGTAACTTAGTACTCATCAATCTAGTTGTAACTTAGTACTCATCAATCTAGTTGTAACTTAGTACTCATCAATCTAGTTGTAACTTAGTA
>LZPO01076206.1:56800-95405 GCA_001675575.1 Neotoma lepida
TCAAATTAGGAAACATATTTTCCCCCAAGCCATGCCCATCCCTAGAAAACTTAGACCAATCTCTACTGTAGGCACTAACTACTAATATATGTTAGCATGTGTTAAATCATTTAATAACTGTTAAAGCTTACCATTTTCCCACATTTCCTTGGATTATTTTTAAATAATATTTTGACTTATTCTGAGAATTTCATATTACCTCCAGCTCCTCCCAGATCCCTCTAACATATTCCTTCCAAATTTCATTTCTTCTTTATCTTAAAAAATAACCTNAGTTCAATTAGTGAGTCCCATAGACGATTGGGTGTGGGGCTGTCCACTGGAGCACGGGCATCTTACCAGTAGCCACATCTCTGAAGAAAAAAGACTCCCCCAGCAGCCATCAACTGCCAACAGCTCCTCAGCCAGGAGTGGGGCCTCATGAGCTCCTTCTCCCTCTATTCTGGAATGTTGCCTGGCTTGATCTGGTGTCGATCTTGTGCAGGTAACCACTGATTCTGTGACATGTTTAGAAGCACCTTTTCATAGGTCTCTTCTCCATCCTCCAGCTCTACCATTCTTACACCCCCTTCTTCCACAATGTTCCCTAAGCTTTGGGAAGCATCTGACACAGATGTCCATTTTAGGGCTGAANACTTGTAGTCACTTATTCTCAACACTTTGACNGGTTATGAGTCTCTGCAGTAATCACTGGCTACTGAGAAAAGAAGCTTCTCTAATGAAGGCTAAGAGGCTAAGAGTGGCACAGATCTATGCTATGTACTATAGGCATAGATAGTACTATACCAAGTGTACTCTGCATTTTAGAATCTTAATTCTAGCAATAGCTAACATGTATCAAGTGCTTGTTTTATGCCATAATGTGCANACTACTTAAAAGGCTTTACTTCATTTATCTTTTGGAGATNGGTATTATTATAGGCATTATTATAAGGCCTAATTTACAGAGANTGAAAAAGAGGTTAAATAAACATATACTCAGTAATTGGCAGAGCTAGGATTAAACCCAGACAGTCTGGCTCCAAGATTCAAGGTTTTAATTACAGACCTCTGAAGCTTCCGAACTTCCTTTGAGNATTATTCACATAATTCCATCCCAGGCTACTCTCCTGGATATGAACGAATTTGTCTAGATTGCTATTAAAATCTGGTACCCAGGACTAAATGAGAATTCTAGGTATAGAATGAAAAGTTCAACAAGACCTTCATCCCCTTTGATAAATTCTATCTCTAGTAATGTTACCTAAGACCCTACATCTTTTTCTTGTAGCTGCATCACACTGGGGACATCTCCAGCTTGCCACCAAGTAACATCTCTAAGTATTTCCTACAAGTGCTGATGATTAAGGCATAGCTATCCCCTACTGTGCTTGCACAGTGGACTTAAAGACAAAAAAAGACCTAACATGTAGGTCCTTACACATTTGACCTGATTAAATTTCATCTCATCTCATCAGTTCATGGCTACAGTTATATTTTTTTTTCAAATGTCTGCTTGAATCTCAAGTCATGATTTAGCTTTCATAATCTTGAAAAAATAGAAAGGTTAAATTCACACTTTATTTTTTGAGAGTTTTAGAGATTAAACCTAGGTCTTTGTACAGCTAAGAAAACACCCTACCACTGAGCTACATTTCCCCCTCTTGACTTTACTCTTGATTCTCTGTGTATTCTGGGCAGGTGTTTTACCCTCTCNAAGTTTCTTTAATCTGTAAAATGGGGAGCTATGAGCAACCACAAAACCCTCATAGTCCTACTGTTGTAATTCTGCAGTTACAGGATTTCATTTTCCAAAGCAGGAGCCAGTCTCTTGGCACCATGTCACCTCCACATCTGATTACAATTTAATTAATTCTTCACTCAAATTGTTAATAAAAATGTCAAAACAGATATGTTGAAAGGAGTTCTAATGCACGCTTTCAACAGTTCTTCATGTCACCAGCCTGCTATTTCTGTACTCCATTGTTAAAATCACAAGGTTGAATGTAGTGTAATCCACCCTGGCACACCTTTTCCTTAGGAAAAAGAGNCCTAGACATGGTTATACCTTGTCATTTTGTGCTTTCTTCATTTTTAAATTACTTTATTTTTTAAATAAACTGTAAAAGTTCAGATACATCAGAAACAGGTGAGTTTTCTCCTTTAAATCTTAACCAGAGTAAAGACCAAGACTGTGGTAGAATTTCTGAGGGAATGGAAGTGGCAGTGTCCGAGATTCTCCCTAGGGAGTATCCAGTAGGATTATGAGTCACATGGCTCATCAGATAGCATTCACTTAGAGAAGGTACATGTCTGGTACCTTCTATCACATGCAAGTCCTGATGAAGGTAATTCAGGGATGGCATGGAGGTCCCTCAATGGTAGGGACCCAGGCTACCATGTGCTTGGCCATGTTTTCTCTATTGTAAAGTCATCCCATATTCCATGATGACCTAACCACCTGCTGTCGGTTGTTCATATTCTGATCATCAGTTATGAAGAAAAGGATGGAGAATGCATGCCCTTTCCCGTTAAGGACACTTTTATGGGTCATCTGTGTTATTGTCACACATAATTGATCAGTGTTGCCACAAGATATAGTGGTTTGAGTAAGAATGGCTCCCATAGGCTCATATATTTGAATGCTTAGTCANCAGGGAATGGAACTGTTTGATANGATTAGAAAGATAGGAGGTGTAGCTTTGTTGGAGAAAGTGTGTCACTGGGGTGGTCTTTGAGGTTTCAAAAGCCCATGCCAGACTCAGTCTCACTCTCTGCCTGTGGATAAGAATGTCACTCTCAACTACATTTCCAGCACTGTGCCTACATGCGCCATGCTCCCTGCCACAATGATGATAGACTAAGCCTCTGAAATACTAAGCAATCCCCTGCTAAATGCTTCTCTTATAAGAGTTGCCTTGGTCCCCATTAGACTTAAGGTTTAGGGGCTACTTTGATGAAAACTGACAGAGACGAGGAGGGGCTTATTTTTAAGGACTCAAAAAACTGAAACTGTCATGAATCTGAGACAATCATAAGTCCAGCTACTTTTTTCAACTTCTCTGTTTCTCTGTGTATTCAGTAAAAATTACTGACATATGAGCAACAGAAACTGACTTTGTCTAAGATAAGCATAAAGATGAGTAACTCACACAGGACAAACACTTCAGTGTAGACCACAGAATCAGACAGGACTAGGGAAGTGGGGGACGGAGCTGATGAATGACAGTAGTGCAGGATGAATTCTTCTCCTTCCATCTCCTTTACACCTGCTGGGATGGTCCTTCCCTCCCACTCTGATGCCCTGCATTGAAGACCTTGAATTTGAAATTATAAAACAAGGAAGTTCTCTTTCCCTTACATTTTTGGACCTAATCAAGTCTCATTATTCAGTTTTGTTTGAGAATAAGTTTCAAATTTTTTCCTGGGAGCNGAGTTTTGTAAAATATAAGAAAATATCCCCAAAGAGAGTGATTTCTAGGAAGCAGAGGACAGTGGAGTCATGTGACCTGTTGGTTCCCTTCTGGGAGACACAAAGTTCACATCTGAGCCTAGAGGGTGGGCACAGACATTCCATTTTCAGAAGGTAGGTAGTAAAGGTGAGGGAAACAGCCTTCGTCCATTGTCTGAGTAAACCCCAAAGCTCAAGGTGCTCCAGATCCTACGGACAGAAGAAAAATTCAGAAGACCAGGGACCCTGAGGATTTTAAGGACTAAGAGTCTAAACCCTTCTTTATTTCCTACTTTCGTGACTTTTGTTATTGGCAACAATCACAGACCTAATAATAGACACCATTTATTGCATCAGGAACAAGGGTTTGGTTGCATTACCTAATTTAATCCTCTCAATAAACCAATACCATATGCATTGCTAAAACCCTTATTTTAAAAGAAAGGAAGCAACCTCCAGGGGGTTGAATTTTCTATGTTCTCCCAGATGCTGCAGCCCAGGGGAGCACACAACAAAAGCGTGAGTGGGGAGATTCAGCATCAGCCTCANTCACTTCAGCATCTTTTCTCAGCAGTCCGGCACCAGTCTCACAGGTCCTGCATTATTTAACCTCTTATATCTTGTCTCCCTCTCTTGCAATGATGCAGCTACTTCCAGCTCAGCCTGGTACTTAGAACTTGAGCTGATAGTCATGTTAAGGTAGTCTTGGTTTTTCTCCTTTTGATCAACGACTAAATGTGACTCCTGTTCAAGTTTCCAAGGATGAAGTAAAATTTCGTACCTGAAGTGTAACGTCAGGGAAGATGCCAGCCCCTGTCCACCCATTTGCTCAATCCTATGATACAGCTAGCTAGGAATGGCCATTTTTGTTAACCGCACGCATGCAGAGGAGAGTGGCACTATTCACGTGGTACCAATCTCACTCCATCAATTTCACAAAACACAGACCTCAGTTGTACAGGTGAGATGAATGCAAGATAGCTCCAGTATATCTCTATACTTGTTAGTTTGTACTGAATTTTTAACACTTTCTTCTAACTTTTTTCTTTTTCTTTTTTTCTTCCTTCCTTTCTTTTTTTTTCCCTTTTCTTTTTCTCTTGAGACAAAGTCACACATGGAACCCACACTGGCCTTGAACTTATTGTGTAGCCCAGGCTTGCCTCAATATCACACTGGTCCTCCTGCCTTAGCTCCCTATGGTATTTTATCATTTTTATTAGGTTATTATTATTATTATTATTATTATTATTATTAAACATTCTTGATGCAGAAACAAATGAAAATGCCAATCAAGAAGGAAAAACATCCTTGTCAGTATTTTACATATTACTAATTTTGTTACGATTTTGTCTGTACCCTTCCCATCAGTGTATTTATTCACTTACCTATTTGCTTATGGGTCAGGTATTTTCTACTGCTTTGTGAAATGTTTTTCTTGGATTCATATCATTGTGAGTCCCTTTCACAGCATTAGAACAGATTTATGTAACAGGGCTTTCAGAGGGAGAAAAGGTTCTATGGGAAATGCTAGGCTGAAGGTGGCACAAGCCTGCAACTGCTGTCACTGGAGGACGCCTCAGCTACACGTGACTTAAGCAAAGTGAGGGTGAAGAATCGGTCCTAGTGAGAAACTGGAGATCAACTGTGCCTGAAGCTGTCATTTAAAGAGGCAATAAAGCATAGTGGTTAGGAGTGTGGTCTCTGGGAGCAGACTGTTTATGCTCAAATGCTGGCTTTGCTTCTGTCTTAAACAAAACAATCAGTGTGATGCCTTTAGGATAGAGTGGGGCTAACGGGCAACCTTCAAGGAATACTGATTGGCCACAACAATACTGAGAGTTGCCAGTGGCATAGGTCAATAAATTTTCTTTTTGATCTAAGTTATTTTGATTGAAGCAAATGTACACACTTCAGAGAGATATGCATCTTTCAATCAACCTGAAAAATGTATTGATAATAAAATAAAATCAAGTTCAACTTTGAAAATCACCCAATATCTCTCCTTCCATGGATCCATTGTATAACCCCAGTGCTTTAAATCTCCCCATGGAAGTAACCAAATGCCCTCTCCAGACACAGCTCATGGCATGTGCTTCATAAGTGCTTCCTGGATAAATAGGCTGATAATATCCCCAAACAGCCAGTTGTCAATATGACAACTGCATTAGCCACAGGAGCTGGTTCACTTGCATTAAAAGACTAAACCGTCCATTTGTCAGTCACTCCTCTCATGATCTCTCTTCTCTTTACTAGTCTGGATAATAAATAAATCTCAAATAAACAGGATAACCATATTGTTGCGATCTTGTGGAGTCCTTTGACCCTCTGTCTCTGTACTGGATTTCCTGGTTGAAATCATCTCTCTTCCCACTCAGTGCCTTCACCAACATAGATGAATAGAGCAAGTGCAGAAGTGCCCTGACTAGTCCCACTTAAAATTCATCATTTCTAGTCTCAAGTGGCCGCTCAACACTTCTTCCCAATCATGCTCCATTTTCTAGCCCATTCAATCTCCAGTCCTCCCATGAACATCTTAAGACCACCCACCCTCTTCCCACACCCCTGATGCCGCCTTTCTGGGCTCTGCAGCTGATGACCTTGATCCCACTTCACTGGGAAATTAGAGTAATCTGAAGAGAACTTCCCCCTCACCTCTCCCCACATGCCAGCATCTACTTCCATGGACATTATTTTCTGTCCTGTTAATGTGATTTTTCTGTGTGCTTTTAGATAANATTCTTTTGCTTGTGCATACATCCAATCTATTCCTGTCTTCTCAAGGACATGACCCCTGCCATCTTCCTATTTCTCTTCATCATCATTTTCCCCCTGTGGCCCTGGACTGCTCCCAACACCATACAAGTGTGGGGCTATTTATTCCATCTTTAAAAGAAACTAGCCTGTCTTGACCTCACCTTTCCCTTCCAGGGCTGCTCCATTTCTCCCTTTACAGCTCAGCTCAAAAATGGTCTCTGCTCACTGGCTCCTCCCGTTGGCCCAGGAGCCTATTCTGCTCTGGCTTTCACTGCTCCTGCCCTGTCTTAAAAGACTGTTCTTTTTAAGGTCACCCATGAGTCTCATAAGGATAAATTCAATTCGTTTTAGTTTTTCTTTCAATACTACAGTGCTAGGAAGGGATCAAACCTAGGGCCTCACTCGTGTTAGGAGAGCACTCTGCCCTAGCCCTCTACTCAGTCGTTAGCCTTTCTTGTTGCTACATACAAGCAGCAGCTGGCACAGCTGGCACTCCCTTCTCCTAGCTGTGTCCCCTGGAACACACAGTCTATGAGACATCCTCCTTGTTTCTCTTCCAAGTCTCCATCAATGGTTTCTTCTGTTTCCATGACCTCTAACTNGGAGCATCCTAGAGGTTAGTTTGGGGACATCATTTCTTTTCTATCTAGACTCACTCTCTTGGTGGCATCATAAGTTCCCAGGCTTGATAGGCCCCCTGCATACTTAAACTACAAATGTGCATCCTTTCTCCCCTGAGCTGTCAATTCCTCAGCACTCCACTGGGGCACTGGTGAACATCTCAAACTAAGCATGTCCTAAATTGAGGTCTTACTAGTTGTCCAGAATTTGACTTTCCCCCAGTCTCAGACATCTAAGTAAACAGAAACTCTAGTCTTTTCGTTGTTTAAGTCAAGACAACTTCAGTCAGCATTGAATCTTTTGTTTTCATACCCCACATCTAACCTGTTGGCGAGTCCCAATTCTTCTCCTCTCAGAACATGGCCGATCCTCACCACCCCTGTTGCTGCCATCCCATCCGAGTAGCCATCCTTTTTCATCTGAATTCCACAGGCAGTACTGTAGCCCCCTCTCTTTCTCTCTCTCTTTCTTTCCCACTTTCCCATGTTGCCCTTTGGTTTAAAAGTTGTTGTATCCCTGAAAACTGCATTTCCCAGAATCCGCTGCCAGGTGGTTCCTAGTTAGGTTCACTGAAAGGAAGTCCAGAAAAGAGACAAGAAAATAGACAGACAGGAGAAAGTATAGGCTGTTTACACATAACATTAGCAGTAACAACAGTGGTGATTAAACTTCTAATCCGTGGTCACATAGCATGGTGCTTGCAGTGAGCATACTTTTAGGCTCAGGCTCAGCCCCACAGAACTCACAGGCTTTGCTCNGTCGATGTAACAGCCCCTCAGACAATGTGACCATGGTAACGGTAGTGTATCTCCAGCAATCACATCCTACAGCAACTGTGGGCTTTTAACATCACCTTCCTTTCTGTTCCCACAGCCCAGAGTAATTCCTGCAGTGCTTAATGTTTTTAAAGTAACTCTAACTTCCCTTTTCACTCCTCCAACCCCTCCATCACTTTTTGATCCAGTTCCCCCCACACAGACTTCTTTTGTTTGAAATATGTAGAGCAGCTCTGTTTTCTGGACAGATGTGGTTAGAGCCCCTAGGAGGTCTTAAGTCCAGTTTCAAAAGCAAGCTGGGTTTGGCTATTCAAAGCTGTCTGTGGCTTCTGAGCTTACTCAGAAACTCCATTCTTGGGGCTAAAGACTTTTCAATAACGCTGGAAGTCTTCTGATATAATAAGCCAAAGGGAACCGTTCCTGATTCCCAGGCCATTCCCCTCCACTCTGCCCCACACTCTTCTCAGACAACCAGCAGACTCAAAAGCATCTCCATTAAAAACTGAAAAGCTAACAGAAATATCTGCCATGAGAACTGTGAAGAAATAGAATGGTTCCCTTTTTATTTTTAAGTAGACCAAATATACTGATGCTAATAGATTTACACAGATACAGAAAACACTAAGTGTGTACTGGGGAGGTGGCTCAGTTGGTAAAGTGTTCACCATACAAGCATGAGGACCTGAGTTCCATCCCCAGCACCCACATAGAAAGCCAGGTGTGGGGCCAGGAAAGATGCTCAGTAGATGAAGGCACTTACAGCCAGGCCTGCCCATTTGAGTTAGAACCCCAGGACTACACGGTAGGAGAGAGCAAATTCCCAAAAGTTGTTATTTAACTGCTACACGTGTGTCATGGCTTGTATGCCCCCCCCACACACACACAATGGAAATAAACATATGTAAAAATTTTTGAGAATCCAGGTATAGCACTCCATGCTTTTAATCCTAATGCTAGAGAAGCAAGACAAGAGGATCACTCCAGTTTGTAAGCTGAGCAGCCCAGCCTAATCGAAGAGCCATATACCCTAGACTCAGTCTCATAAATAGCAAAATAGAACAAAAAGTGTTACCTGCTCAGTTAAAATTAATAAAGCTCTGTACAAATTGAGAAGGAGCCACAAGTATCAAAAATATGACACTGAATTTTGATGGAATTGCTTTTTAACTAGTCCTCTGTCAATTTTAAAGGGTAAATCTGGTCATTTTAACTTAAAGAAAACCATTTAGTGTTGTGACAAAGATGTTTGCTTGCTGTCCTGACAATTCCCCACACCCCTGCTATGTTTGGAGGTTTTACTCACACAAAGCGTGACGGCAAACTAATTTTCTTCTCTTTATGTTGACACTGGACCCTTGCTACCAGTCTGGGATCACCCAGATCGGGGTCATCTTATTTTCCTATAAAATAAATAATGAGAGACGAAGCCACACTACTGTCCAGCTGTGCACATGGCAAGGATTACTTGGCAATGGTGGTGGGGGGCAGTGATGATTAATTTTCCTTGTCAACTTTACTAGATCTAGAATCACCTANGGCTTTAATGAGGCTCCCTCTGATATGTCTGTGCCCGTGTTTCTAGAGAGGACTGATAAAGGAGAAAACCCAGCAGGATTGTGGATGGCATCATCTCATGGGCTAGGAAGTTGGACACAAAATAAAAGGAGAAAAAGAAGGCAGTGAGATAAACACCAGGATTCTCCTCTCTCTGCTTCTGTCCACTACAAAGTGAGGGGCAGCCTCCACCCATAGGCTCCCACTGCCATGAGACTCTGCCCAAGCACATGGGGACAAGGGGCCTGAACCAGGCCCTCAGAAACCATGAGCCAAAATAAGCAATCCTCCCCTTGGTTATTTTGGTCACAACAATGCAAAAGTAACTGAAGCAGGATTGCAGCTCTCAACCTATACCTCTTCTGCTCTCCATGCTGGGTGATACCTCTAGGNGCAGAACCTTTTAGATACTTGTCTGGAGAAATAGTTCCTGCTCCAGACCGTAGTGGCAATGTTGTTGGCTCTGCTGTGCCTGACCCTGCTTCCGGTTTTCTATTGTAATCTCATATCTGCTGTGATGCCCTCTCAATTTTCTTCCTTGTGGATTAATGCCTCCGCTTCCTTCATCCCACAGTGGTATTGTGAAAACACAGCGCACACAACAGAGGGCTTCTGAAAGAATCATGAGCTTTGACAACAAAAGAGCACTCGGTGGTACCTCCTGAGCTATCTCTCTTTGCCAAAGAGGTTGCTTTTTCACGTCCAAGTCTCCAGCCCTGGCAGTTTTGTGGTCACCACAGGTGGCAAGTGGCAGGCATGAAAACAGTTTAAGGAGGTCAGGGGCTGGGCATGTGGGAGACCTAACTAATTTATACTAAACAAATAATACAGGAGTCACTCCTTAGGTGAAAATGTAGAACAGTGCAGGCAAAGATAGGGAGGCCTTTGACAGTTCCCTGGTATATTTTTTCATGTATTCTCTTCATCACCCCCTAAACTTTTTAACATATAGACAGTTTAAGAAATATAATTATGCTCTTTTAAAAGACATTTCATATACAGAAAAATGGGACAACACCTCTGTGTTTAGAGGGGNTAGTTTGAGAGACACGTGCCCATGCCCTGGCGAGAGACATGTCCGAGTGCTTCTGTGCCCTGCAACTCGTTTTGTTCACACAATGTGCTGACACCTATAGACTGAACTCAGTTTCTGAAAGACATTCCGCCACAGATCTACCATCTCTAGTTGGTTACAATTGGGATGAAATTTAACTGCTTCTGACTGACATCCCCGACAACAACAGCAGTTTGATTAAGATACAAATTTGTCTCATTTCAAGATTGTCCAATAGAAGGCAGTCTGGGTCTGTGTGGAGTTTAGTGGTGTCAGCCACCCAAGCTGCTTGCCAAGGTTCTCGAAAGCTGGGTCTCCAGTGAAATGATGGCTTGGGAGATGGGAGAAGGGGTGCTGCCTGCTTCTGAGGAAAACCATCTGCACACTTTTCATTTGTTAGAATTTAATCATATAGGGGGCAGAAAGATGGCTCAGTGGGTAAAGGTGCCTGTTGCCAAGATTGATGACCTGAGTGACCACACCAAGGAAGGAGAAAACAAACACCTGCAAATTGTCCTCTGACTTCCATTTGCATGCAGTGGTACCTGTGCCCACATACATACACACACATAGATAGATAGATAGATAGATAGATAGATAGATAGATAGATAGATAGATAGATAGATAAATGTATTTTTTTAATTTAAAGAATTTAATTACACAGCAACACCTGACTGAATGTTAGGACATAGCCACTTTTGATGGACAAAAATATCAACTGGTTGGATTTTTCCTCCAAAAAAAGAGTAGATATTTGGAAGGCAAGTGGCAGTTTTGGCCTCAGTTTCTTGGGATTCTAATCCTTAAGAGGCTTTGGGGAAGCTCTTTTGACACACAGAGATCAGTCATGTATTCTCAGCCAGTTAAACCAGACCCCTGCCTAGCCCTGGACTTGTTCCTTATGTGCCAGTCGCTAACGTAGTGNCTGATTCCATGAGAAAACGAAGCTGAGAGGAAAGTGGCCTAGGACGTGAGGGTGTAAGGGTCACGACACATTTGAGAGGTCCTAGGTGTCTGCCAACTAAAGAGAAGTCGGGCAGCTCATGGAGCTCTGCTTCTGCTTGTCCTGGGAGTGGACATGAAACCTTCCCTCAGTACAGGGCATTTACTGCCTCTCAGTGTGTGATATGCATGGTTTTTAACTTTAATAATTTCTCTCAAAGTAGCTATGTTAAGCCACACTCCCAGCAATTCCATCCAATCCCAACTCTGCAAATTAAGAAACTAGATTTAAAATATAATTTTAAGGTGGATATGGTAGTGTGTGTCTGCAACTGGATTGTTGAATCCAGTGGGAGAAGCAAGGAGAGCTTACACTCAGGGCTATCCTTGGCTACATAGGGAGTTTCAGGCAAGCCTGAGCTACATAGGAAAACGATACCTCAGAACCTCAAAGCCTCCTGACATTGCTCAATGGTAGTGCTCTTTCCAAGGGTGTTCAAGGTTCTGGGTTCAAGGTTCCCCAAGATTGCAAATGCCAGTCATATAGAAAATAGTTATTATGTAATTGCTGTTTCTATTTGTATTCCTCTATTGCTGAGGATGAGAACATGTTCATATGTTTTTAAACATTTGTAATTTCTTGTCTGGAATTTTCTTCTTCACTGACTTTGCCAAATTTCCTGAAATGTATGTTTTCATGTAATCTGAGACAATGCTGTCAATTGTTTCTAATTGGATAAGCAATTGTCCAAGATCAGCTGCTGGATGACCGTGTCTCCTCACTATTTTGTCCAGGAGTAACTGCTGGATGGTCCTCTCTCCTCACTGAAATAAATTGCTCCATCCCTCATCTCTCTTGTGACTAAATGCACAAGTGGAAAAATAGCACTGAAGCTGCAAAATAAGTGTTAAATAGAACTGATCAGCCATCAAGCTGGCTGATATTGCTTAAATGATAAGCAACAGACTTATGGAAAAAGTGTTTAAAAACTTGAGCAATTACATCAGAACAGCGGTTCTGGAAGATGATTTGACCATGAGTATCATCAACTTTAGAAAATGTCTGCAACTTTTGACCCCAGCATAGGGGTTAATTCTAAGAAAATGGATTCTAAACATGTACAAAGGTTTGTGTATNAAGAAAGGGGTTTCTCTGATCACGTAGCATGTGTATGTAATTGGAAGCCATCTAAAAGGCAAGGCTGCACTCAGATTTTTTTTACTTGCCTGTCTTGTAGTCCTTTGCTCTCTTGTCTCCCAGTTCAGAGTTAGCCAGGAAAAGGCAGGTCACAGATTAGAGACAAGGGACAGCAGTACTAGGCATGCATGTTTGAACTTGTCCCTTTAGAGGGCCAGCCTCATGGTTCAGTCCTGACTTCACAGTAACATTACCGGGAGAGGGCTTGGAGAGCAGTGCAAGCATACACCGCTCATGTACAACAGTCGAGTTCGGTTCCCAGTACCTGATAAGCATCAGGATGCCCACAGCTATCTGTAACTCCAGCTTAAGGGATCCACTGCCAATGTGGGCATTTGTATCCATGTGCACACACACACACACTTAAAAATACAAAATAAAGTAAAATAACAAAAAATAAATCTTAAAATCACCTGCAGAGATTAAAAAAAAAAATCCCCTTGTATCTCAGGCCTCACTAGCTCTTGATTCCACTGGTCCTGGATGAGGCCTGGAGGGGAGGGTTGGTCTTCATTTTAAAACTCCCTGGATGATTCTTATGTGCAGCCAGGGTCAAGATCCATTGCTAACCAGAACTCCCTTTAAGTTGATTAATTATATAGGCTATTGACCAACACTGCAAATAATGGCCCTCAAGAAACCCCAAGGAAGCCAGGTCACTGCTTGCATCTGGCTGGTCAGAAGTGGGCAGTGGCCAACCTTATCCCCCAAGAGATTGGCTTCCCTGGACACGCTAGCGCCCCGCCAGCCAAGTGTCTGTTTGATTTAGTACCCAAAGGGCCATGGGCGACCTTGACAGGCACACTTACTAGAGAAGGATTCTTGACTGTTCTGTGACAAACTGCCATAACAAAGCTACACACCAGTTTGCGTTTCCATTTTTAGCCTCTTTATTACCTCCATCTGTTGATGGGGGTGGCGGCGGCAAACACAGAGTGTGAGCTGCAGCGTTATCTGGTATTGTATAAATAAAGGCAGACAAACTCCTACAGAGTCTCCCACATGCGGGGGGCTACTGCTCCTTAAGTGGGTACCTCCTTCTGTCCCTGTAGTTTATTTCCACCCTCCTTCCTGTCTCTGCTGCCTTCTCCTCCACCTCAATAACAAGTTGGCAGTCTACACTCCATTTCACACAAACAACTTTCTTGCTCCCCTTGCTCACATAGTGATGGCTTGGGGCTTAGCTGCACACCTTGAAAATGCTTCCCTGTTTTCATCAGTGACTGTCTATTCCGTAATCCCTATCTGCCCCCCAACCCCTCTTTTCCCTGTCTATGGACGTGAGCTGGAAAACTACACTATGGTTCACTTCAGATGCTCCTACCACACTACAGAAGGAGCACACTAATGTCTAGAACCTGCTTTCCGGATATAAAGCAAAAGAAGGGGAAACACATGGATAGTGTTTGTTGTGGTGTCCAAGTTTCTGGGCTATTCTACTTCACTAAGATCCCTAAGAGAGAGGAAATGGAGTGGGGTACATTCCAGTATCCCAGGCACTCTTCCTGAAGTTCAGTCATTCACACCAGCACCTTATCTCTGTCTCCCCCGCAGACCAGCTACATGACTGATTCTGTAACAGATCTCCGTCTCTGTGTTTGTGTGTTTGTTTTGAGTCAGGACCTTGTTTTGTAGCCAAGGATAGCCTTGAACTCACAGCAATCCTGCCCTGAGTGTCTGAATGCTGAGGTTGCAGGAGTGTGCCACCATAGCTATCTCTTTCTTTGCACTTAGATACTATTCTGTTCTCGTTTCTGTGACAAAGACTGTGACCAAAAGCAATTAGGGAAGGAAAGGTTTATGTCAGCTTGTGGGTGTCATCTCATCACTGTGGGAAGTCAGGGCAAGAACTTGAAGGGGAAACCATGGTGGGTGCTGCTTATTAGCTTTATCCAAGACTCATGCTTAGCTGGCTTTCTTATACATCCCAAGACTACCTACCCAGGGAATGGTGCCTCCCATAGTGGGCTGGGCCCTTCCCTAACAGCTAACAATCAAGACAATCATCTACAAACATGCCCACAGGCCAATCTGACATGGGTAGTCCCTCAACTGAAACTTCCTTCTCAGATGATTCTAGACAGTAGTTCTCAACCTGTGGGTCATGGCCCCTTCAAGGGTCATATATCTGATATCCTGCATAGTAGATATTTACATTACAATTCATAACAGGAGCAAAATTACAGCAGTGAAATAATTTTATTAGCAACAAAATAATTTTATGGATTGAGGGTGTGGTAGATTCAATGTAATTGGCCCCCATAATCTCATAGGGAATGGCACTATTAGGAGATGTGGCTTTGTGGGAGTGGGAATGGCCTTGTGGGAGGAAGTCTGTCACTGTAGGGGTGGGCTTTGAAGTTTCCTATGCTCAAGATACTGCCCAATATGTCAGTTGACTTCCTGTTGCCTGCAAGATGTAGGACTCAGCTGTCTCTCCAGTACCATGTCTTTCTGAATGCCTCCACGCTCCCTGTTAAGATGGTAATGAACTGAATCTCTGAATTGTAAGTAAGCCACCCTGATTAAATGTTTTCTTTATAAGAGCTGTCATGGTCATGGTGACTCTTCACAGCAATAAAAACCTAACTTACACAGGGGTCACCACAACATGAAGAGCTGTATTAAAAGGTCAGCAGCATTAGGAAGGTTGAAAATCACTGTTCTAGACTATCAAGTTGACAGTTAAAGCTGACTAGGATGCATACATTTGTGTATTACTGAAAACAAAGACCAATGTCATTTTCCAAAATTGAAGGTAAGTTTAAAATATATGACACAGACCAAGCAGTGTTGTGTCATTCTTTAGATGCTGTTGCCTGCTAGGCACTGGGTTTGAAACCCCATCTCTTTTTAAAAGTTGAATAAGCATAAGAGGTAAAAGAAATGATATTTTAACACCAGGTTAATATTTTGTGAGGTAATCAAAAGGGCTGAAAGATGCTTATAACAGAAGAGCATTCTTTGCATTTGGTGGCTGTATGAGAGACAGCTGATTTTTTTTCTTGGTCCTTAAACAGTTGGAGAAGCCAGCCCAATGCTTGCTTTTCTTTCTAGTGAGAGTCTCTCCCTGCCCATTTCCCTGTTTTAGCTATACTAAGAAGAGTACAGAATTTGAGATTCTTCTGCCTTTAAGCCAAGTCAACCATCTAGCACCAAAAATCTCTTCATGAAATGCTCTAATTCAGCAGGCCTGGATCATAGCTGTGCTGAGCTCCTGGAGAGTACCTTGCTGTGGGGACAAGCTAGGCAACTCCTCTCTTGGATGTTCCACTGTGAGCAATAAGACACCTCCATCACCCCCAGAAGCACCTGGATTAACCCTCCAAGTCACTCAGCTCAAAAGCCCCAGGCCCTGTTAGTCATGATTATAGAACTTCATGAAACTGAGAAACTACAAGGAAATTAATGTATGTAATTATGATGTATTTCCAGGGTCGATTAGATCCCAAGGGCTCTAACTGGATTCATCCACTGATACATCCCTATGATGACATTATGGAGGCGTGGTGAAAGGTAGGAAGTGTGGCCTCATTCCAGGAAGTATGTCACTGGGGGTGTATCTTCCCAGATCCATTCCTGTATCTTCTCCTGCTTCCTGCCTGCCATGAAGTGAACAGCTCTCTTCTGCTGTGCGTGCCCACTGCCATGATGTTCTGCTCACGTGCGTGCCCACTGCCATGATGTTCTGCTCACGTGCACGGAGTGATGATGGACTGAACTCTACAACTACGAGCAAGACAAACTCTTCTTCCTTTGGGTTCTTTCGGGGGTTTGATCACAGAGATGAGGAAANAGCTAAAGGACACCAAACTAATCCAGAGCACTTGAGGCAAATGGTGGAAACTGGGAAATGTTTTCTATCTAATGACTCCGAGGAAAATGTGACCTTCAGCCTGTACCTGAGACATGGAGACTGGAGAAGGAAGTGAGATGAGAGAAGTCTTTTCTCTGCTCTAACAGCAGCATGGNTTGCTTCACTTCCCGGTCTCTTGCTATGCTAGCTTCCATTTCACGGCAAGTCCTTAGACCTGGTTCTACAGCTGCAACCTTTGTGAATCCTGGTCCCAAGCAAACAAACAAACCACCTGGTGAGAGGAAAGCAGCCAGGCCAGCTGTTCAAATCACCTTGAACTCATCTTCATTACCTGCCCCAAAGGACATACCAAGCAACGAACTTACCAATGGGTAGCATGACTCAGACCTGGCATTTGTGCCATAATAGNTCTGGATTCCTAGTCAGGGACAGACCTAAATTTTAATGTTCTGGACCCAAGTCATCTCCCNGTTCGCCCTCCTGCCTGCAGATCTAGGAGCCTGGCCAACTAGAGCTCAAAGTCTGTCTGTTATTACTTCTCAGATGACCCTAACCGTATTAATGGAATTTCTTAGTACCTCCGCTTTAATCTCTGTTGGGGGTAATAATAACAATGAGGATTACATCTTGGAATTGTTATGAAAATTAAGTAAGAATGGATGTAAAGAGATTGCCTAGTGCCAGCAGAAGTGAGCACTTAGAAAAGGTTAGCCTCCAGGTGTCATTATTATCATTGTTATTCATGAATCTCTGAGTGAACCACAGATAATATTCAAGTGTTAAACCGTGGCGGTGGACATTGCCTCTTATTTTGTGCTAACTAACCAGCTTTAAGAGTGGACTTTCTTACACAATGAGCATTGGCAGCAAAGTCCACTCTATTCTGCATGGGGAAAGTGTCCAATTTCACTTTCTTGGACTCTCTTGTAACTAGGAATGCTCAAAAGTTTTCCCGTGTTGTTTTGCACCGAATGACAAGTGAGCACAGAGAAAGTGGCTGTAATTGTTAAGGAGATTACCATCGTTAAAGAGAAACCAGCTTGTTCTGCACNGCAGCAGTAGTAAAGGTTGCCTGAGGATAGGACTCCACCCATTAAGGTGTCCAACTTGTGGAAATGCAAATTCAAAAGAAAGATGGTGAGCTGAGAATCCCACTGAAGAAGTCCACGCTTGAGAGCAACTGCCTAGGAAAGTGTTGGCCTGGGTTTTGTTGCCTGGGTGCTCAGAGGCCACCAGATGTGGTAGAAGGGAGCCAGGCTACATCTGAAGCTGGCAGCAGAACTTGACAGCATCATCCCTGTGCTGCTGCTTTTGCCAGCATGCAAAATTCAAGATGTATAGGAGTCATGGAGGCTTGCACCAAGGGTTCAGAAAGTCACTGAGGCCAGGCAATGTGTGGTAGGTTAGATTCTCTCTAAGGAAGCCCCTAGTGAGTGACCATTACCTGAAGCTGAAAAGGTGAAGCTTAATTTGTAGTGGAGACCCAAGGATGTTGGAGTTTGCACATGCAGAATGGAATCAGCCCAATAAATAGGTCATATGTGCTATAAGCTGCATAGATGGAGGGGCAGGGCTGCCCAAGGCCATCAGAGTCCAGATGATTCCATCATGAGCTTCAGGTGGTGGACCTAGAACTTCTGGGGTTAGTGTTTCTTCTGCTAGATTTTGCTCTTTGGCCCAGACTTTCCTCATCATATTCCCGTTCCTTACTCTTGGTATGGGAATGCAGATGTCAATTTTTATTTTACAAGGGCTTACACTTGAAAGATTGTCTTGATTGGCAGAAGTGATTGTTAAAAACTATTGTGGGCCAGGTAGGTGGCTCAGTGGGTAAAAGTACTTGCCACCAAGCCTGATGACCTGAATTCAGTCCCCAGAACTCAAATGATAGAAAGAGAAAACCAACTCCCGCCTGAAAGTTGTCCTCTGACTTCCATAAGTACTGTGGCATGCACGTGCATGGGTACACACACACACACACACACACACACATACACACACACGAATGAATGAATGAATGAATGAATGAATGAATGAATGAATGAAATAAACATCTTGGTTTAAAGACTCTTGGGACTGAGGGTACAAGATTATGGCTTAAAGTGATTCATTTGGGTGTCAAGGTGACAAGTGGTAGACTTTGGTGGATGGTCAATGTGGCTGGATTTGGAATCACCTAGGAGACAGACACCTGGGCACATCTGTGAAAGCGCTTCCAGAGACTTAACTAAGGTTGGAAGACCAACCCCTGAATATGACAGAACCATCCCATGGACTGGGGTCTCATTATTTTTTAATAATTAATTCATATTATTTTATGTGCATTGGTGTGAAAGTGTCAGGTACCCTGAAGCTGGAGTTACAGGCAGTTGTAAGCTGTCATATGAGTGCTGTGACTTGAACCCAGGTCCTCTAGAAGAGCAGCCAGTGCTCTTAATCCTCGTTATTTTTAACCAGAATCCCTCAGTTTTGTTTGTGCTCATCTAAGTGTGGATACCATGTTATATGCTTGTATACCATGTTATATGTCATATGTCCACCTCCACAGCCTAAGTACAGAGCAGCCCCAGCATCCCAGAAATCTGTCATGCTACCTTTTAATGAGCTTCCCTACCTCTCTCCCATGCCATTCCTTACACTAACAAGCAACATGCTCTCTGGTTCAGCTATTGCACACATAGAACAACATGCTAGACAATGTTTTGGAACTGGCCCTTCTCACTCCACATAATTTCATATGTTACGTGTATCAACAGTTCGTTCCCATTTGTGCTGTGGTTACCCTGTGATTTTCTTTAGTCGCAGAACTTACCAATTACAAATAAAGCTGCTATGTGTGTATGTGTAGAGATTTTTGTGTGGACATAACTTCTCATTTCTGTGGATAAATAAACGCCCAAGAGCTCAACTGTGGATCAAGTAGTAATTGAATGTTTACCTCAAAAGAAACAGGCAAACTCTTGCAGAGTAACCATCCCATTCAAAAGCACACATGCAACCAATTTCTTCACATCCACAGTGTTCGCTGTTATCATTACTTTTTAATTTTGGCAGTTCTAGTAGGTGTGTAGTGACACACCTGAAGAGTCAGGGAACATTTTCCTCATGGCTAATGATGCTTAGCGTCTTTCTGTGTGCTTGTTTCCCACAATCTATGTCCTTCTTGGTAAAATGTATCTCCATTCCTTTCACACGTTCTCCAAGCTGAATTTTTAAATCTTAGTATTAAGAGGTCTTCATANATTCTTTTTACTGGTCCTTTGGGTGACACATGGTTTGCAAATACTTTCTCTTCATGTCTGCAGCTTGCTTTATCCTTCTTTTCATGGGGTCTTTTTATTTTATTTATATTTTATGTCTATGGGAGTTTTGCCTGCACCTATGTCTGTACACCTCCTGTGTGACTGGTGCGGGAGGAGGCCAGAGGAGTACGTGTATATCTGATCCCAGGGAACTAGACTGACAGATGGTTGTTAGACACCATTGTAGGTGCTGGGAATCGAACCCTGGTCCTCTGCAAAAACAGCTGAACTGCTGAACCGTCTCTCCAGCTCCTTCCTAGGGTCTTTTGAAGAGAAAGCCTTCTAAACTTCGGTGAGGTCACACTCACCAACTTTCCCTTTCTTAGACTAATGCTTTTGGTGTGGAGTCTAAGAACTCATATTTTTCTCACTTTTCTAGAAGTTTTAGATGTAAAAATACATTTTACATGTAAAGCCATGCTCCGTGATGTTTTGTATCTATTTTGTGTCTATCCACACAAATAAATGTAAATGTGTGACATTAGAAAAGTAAACCCTGTCACAGCTCAATCCTGTTGTATAACCTAATTTTCTCACGAACCTTTATATTATGGGCCTTTTGTATATTAACACAAGTTTAATCTGTTTGGTTGTCTAATAAGTCACTGCCTTGATGCATCAGAAGGCAGGCATATTTTAAACCCGCTTACACTGTCCCAATATCCATTTAATAGGTTTCTTCCAAGCTTAAACAGGCAGCTTTGGTATCTGTTCCTAGAAGCTAAGAACTCTCACACAAGTACATAAGCTGCTTTCTGAGGTTATTTAAGCCAACATCACATGTTGACTGTGCCCGAAAAAGAGCTGGAACCTGGAAAATGTTTCCTCTTGGCCCTTGAATCAGAGAAGCCTGCGGTTTCAGTGTAACTCCACCTCTGCGTGTAAAGAGCCTACTCCCAGCCCACAGCACTCAGGTCATCTGTTTCTACTTCAGGGCGTATTTGAGGATTTACACAGACTTCTTCTGGAGGACAGGAGTGAGTCACTGCCAAGGTTGAGGTTTCAGGCTTGTAGAGGTCATCGAGCTCACTCAGTGGTTCTTCCCTGGTAGCACAAGCCAGCATCATGGTGGGGNGGGGGTTAATTACTGCCTGCTCAGCTCCCACCTGGCTTTACTGGATTACAGTCTTCCAGGAAGGGACCTACTACTGACATTCAGTCCATACTCAGGACGATGAATGGCTGCTTTGGATCAGTCTTTGTTCATTTCAAATATCCCAAAGTTAGTATCTCTTTGGAGAAAGACGTCTGTTTGACTATTAAATCACCTGACTCTTGGGAAGTTCCTGCCACTGGATTTGTTTCCTTGCTTTAGAGCTTCTACCAGCTACAAGCTCCCCTAGCCACTCTGGGCTTTCTCAGGTTCAGTGCTGTGGACGATCTGAGCTGGCTCACTCTGAGTTCTGGGGTTGTCCCTTGTATTGCAGGGTGCTGAACAACACCCGTAGCTTCTCCTTTTTACAAGCCAATCATAGCTTCCCTCCCCTGGTTGAGATTATCAACAATGCCTATAGACCTGGGCAAATACTCTGGGAGGGATTGCAAAAATCCAGAGTAGCCTTTCTAAAACATCTCTGTGTATGCACGTGCACATGCATGTGTGCCTGTGTGTGTGCCTGCCTGTGTGTGTGTATGCCTGTGTGTGTGCCTGTGTGTGTGCCTGTGTGTGTGTGCATGTGTGTGCATGTGTGTGCATGTGTGTGTATGTGTGTATAAGTGTGTATGTGTGTGTGTATGTGTGTGTGCATGTGTGCCTGTGTGTGTATATGTGTGCATGTGTGTATGTGTGTGTATATGTGTGTATGTGTGTGTATGTGTGTATGAGAGTGTGTGTGTATGTGTGTATGACAGTGTGTGTGTATGTGTGTGTATATGTGTGTGTACATGTGTGCCTGTGTGTGTATATGTGTGCATGTGTGTATGTGTGTGTATGTGTGTGCATGTATGTGTGTGTATGTGTGTGTATGTATGTGTGTGCATGTGTGTGTGTGTGTGTGTNTGTATGTGTGTGCATGTGTGTGTGTGTGTGTGTGTGTGTGTATGTGTGTGTGTGTATACATGTGCATGAGCATGTGGAAGCCAGAGATCGTCATTGGGTGTCTTCTGTTACCACCTACCATCTTACTATTTTTATTCTAACTCTTATTATTTTGAGATTACAATTCCATCTTACTTTGACAGGACCTCTCTGAACCTGGAACTCACCAATCAGAGTCAGACTACCTGGCCAGTCCCAGGATCCTCCTGTCTCCATCTCCCAGTGCTGGGGCTGCATGTGTGTGTGTGCATGAGCACTATTTAAATGAGCACTAGGGATCCGATCTCAGATCCTCATGTTTGCACGGCAGTACTTTGCTACCTGAGCCGTCCCCCCAGATCCCTACAACATTTTTTTTTTGAGACAGAGTCCAACTACACAGCCCTGTCTGGCCGGAAACTCACTATGTAGACCAGGCTGGCCTTGAACTTACAGAGATCCATTTGCCTCTGTGTCCTGAATACTGGAATTAAAGACATGTGCCACTATACTTGCCCAGCCCTAAAATGACATTGCCTCAAGTGACAGGGAACTCTCTGAAGCAGCCCATTTGATTGTCTCAGAAGTCCAACCATAAAGATGCTATTTTGCTGAGTAGACACACTCCTTCCCACAACTTCCATCTTTGAGTTATAATTTGATTTCTGACACTACACCAAAACAAGCTTTACTGATTTCAAAGTCATCTCCCTTGTTCCCCTGCAAGGGTGCTGCATTTCCAGATACACTTCCTGCTCCTTGGGTGACATATTTTCCATGTCATTCAGCCTCTTCCAAACAGCCTTCTGTTTGCTACCCCTCATAACCCATGGCACTGAATTGAACACAGTATTCCAGGTGTGGCCTACCCATCTAGGGTTCAGAGGAGCTATTTCCTGCATGCTGCAGCTCTTAATGCATCCCTGGATCACATCAATCATTTATTTGGTGACCACATCCCGCTGTTGACTCAGACTGAGCTTGTGGTCAATTAAGAACCACAGTCCCTGCTCACACAGCTCTTTCTTTCACTCCATCCTGTGCTGTGGCTTATGTGAGTGCGTCTGTGTGCCTGCATGTGCCCGTGCTATCTAGCCTAATTTTAGCCTAATACACTGATTTGTGGTTAAGCTTCATATCCTTGGTTTCAGTATGTCATCTTAGAACGCAGCGTCTTTTGAACCTGTGTTCATCATCAACAGAAGGGCCTATTCTGACCGATTTGTACTATCCTCAAGTTTTTAAATTGCAGCCTCTACTGTGCGTTCACTACAGTTNCTGGTAGAAATACATGCTGTCTGGAATAGTCTGGATAAATGTACTGAGGGACTTTTGAGACAGCTTGTATCTAATAACAAGGATTCTGTGATGCTTCAGCCTCCAATCCACCCCCCCAACACACTCCACATTCTGAGCAGCCTTAAAAGGAAATTCTCGCACAATAAACTTGGGGACATTAGGCTAAACTAACAATGCCATTCTCAAATGACAGATGCAGGCTTTCTCTGTATGGAGATCCTATGTTGTCAAAAAATCAGAGTGGTGGGTTAGGGGGATAGTTCAGTGGATAAAGCGTTTGCCATGCAAGCAAGTATGAAGACTTGAGTTCAAATCCCCAGAATCCATTAAAGTTAGATACAGTAGTTTGTATCTATCTAGCAGTGCTACAGGGAGATGGAAGGAGACCAGAGACTTCCTGGAAGCTCATGAGAGAGTTAGCTTGGCATCTACAAGAAAAACAGAAGATCCTGTCTCAAACAAGGTGTGTTGTACCTGTTTCTCAAAACCCCCAGAGACCACCAAGGAGCCAATTTCCTATGCAAGCACATAAGGGTCCTTTTATTTTCAGATCCAACCTGGGCTACCACATGGCAGATGGAAGAAAAAGTGGCAGCAGCCCTGGGCCCAGGTGTAGAGAGTTTTTATAGAAAAAAACTGCAAGCCAGGAATTACATGCTTGGGATTGGGTAGAAGGGATATGGGGCAAGGTGATTTTTTGAAACTATTGGTCCAGACTTTGGGGGCAAAACCACATTTGAAACCATTGGATTAGACTTTTTGGCTGGGAACCACAATTTGCCAAGCAGGATTACCTGGGCTGCTCAGCAAGATTATCTAGATATCTTCAAGGGCCATAAACCGCAGACAGAATGTCTGCAGGAGCATACTGTCCTGTATCTGTTTGAGTTGTCATGGCACATTTCTGAGGCCCTTCCTGGAACTGAGTACAGCAGGTGGTCTAAGATGGTGGCCCTACCCTAAGATGGAGTCTGTATTGCCTTCACAGGTGGAAAGCAAGGGCTAAAACCTGAGGTTGTCCTCTGACTTGCACATGTGCACTGTGGCATGTGTGTACCCACACTCAGGTGTTGAAGGGGTTAAACTTTCCCACTTTTACAACTGAATTTATGTTTCAGTTCTCTGAGAAGGGCAAAACAGGTATCTCTTCCAACAAAGGGCCATTTATCAACAACACCCTTAGTCAGGGATGAGAGAGAGAGAGAGAGAGAGAGCGCACATACAAGGCCCGAGTCAGCCCCACAATGTCTCAAGGACAAATCCTACAGCCCCCACTTCAGAGTCATGTCCAGACTTGCCCAAACTTGCTCAAGTATATCCAAAAATGGTAAAACTGAACCTCATCCAATTAAAAATAAACTAATAACTAATAAGAAAAATATAAAAATAACTACTGCTTGCATGACCAATTATGTTTGAGATGACCTAGCTGTTCCTGAAATTCCCCTAGCTGTGCATAAAAGGAGCCTGCATGCTCCTCTCAGGATTGTTGCCATTTTGCACAGGTGTTCAACCCCTGCATGCTGGTATAGTAATAAACACTCTTTGTTCTTGCATACTGTTTGAGTCTGGGGCCTTCCTTCAGTGTTTTCTCAGACCCCTATATTGTGAATGTGCACACACACACACACACACACACACACACACCAAGGGTCGTGGGTTAAGAAAAGGAAGATGGTGGTTACCAGGGCCTGGGGAATGACTGGATAGAGTTTCAGTTTGGAAAATGGGAATGTTCTGGAGATAGTGATGATATTTGCACAATAGCATGCCTGTCTTTCTGCCACTGAAATGAACACTTAAAAATGGTTAGGACAGTAAATTTAATGTTTGATTTATTCTGCGGCAATAAAAAGTGGATTCATTATGCAACAAAACAATTGAATTATGCAAGCTCAAGTCCACATTCCTGAGATTAATCCTCTCAGGACCAGGAGATGAGGTCAATTTCATGTGACTTACTCTTGGTGACCACGGAATTCCTTCCCAGTTATTCACAAAGCAGTCAAGGACTTGCCAGTCTACTCTCTTTAGTTGCTCTGAGTTTTCTTTTGTTAGAATCAAATATTAGTTTTTGTTTCAAAGGCAGGATTCACTGTGACCCCAAGACTGGCCTTGAACTCATGGTCCTTCCGCTTCAGCTAGGATTACAAGTGTGTCCCATAGGACTTGCATCTCATTCTAGTCACCCAGTGTGGTGATACTTTGTTTGTGCTTCAAAAAATAAATTGTGCCTGAAGATCAGAGTGTGGAGCTGGCCACTAGAGGTCAGGCAGGGGTGGCATAGCCACTAGAGGCCAGGCAGGGGTGGCACACACCTTTAATTCCAGCACTTGGGAAGAGGAAACAGGAAGTGATATGGCTGGGTGGAGAGAGGAAGTGATAAGGCAGGGTGGAGACAGGAGCTCAGCCCCTTTCAGGCTGAGGATTCGGTAGAGGTAAGAAGTCTCTCTAGTGGCTGGCTGCTCTGCTTCTCTAATCTTTCAACATTTACCCNGCTATCTGGCTCCAGGTTTTTATTATTAAGACCAATTACAATTCATGCTACACCAGAGTCTTTCCATTCTTATGGCAGCCACTAGGCTGGAAAGAGTGGCTCCTCAATCATCTCTCTCACCAGAACAAGTTGCAAACTAAATGAGAATGTGACCACAACTGGATGGCAGCCTGGGTCCAAGCCTGGGGAAGAGGCAGTGAATGTATGAAATGGCATGGGTGATTGGGTTGACAGTCATGTTGGTTTGAGAATTCCTCATCTAATGAATCAGAACTCCATCTCTCTCGTGTCTCTCTTACTCTTTGTGGTACTGGGGATGGAACTGAGAGCTTTGTACACTCTAGGAAAGGGCTCTTCTAGTGAGGTACATCTCTGGCCCTTGACTTTTGAAGACAGAGTCTTGTAGCTCAGACAGGCCTTGAACTTGTGATTCAACAACCTCAGCCCTGAGTTCTGGCATGACAGGCATGCATCACTGTGCTTGGAGCTCTCTTGCTCTTAGATTTTGTTTTGTAAAATTTCTTACTTCAGATCAGAAGGCCATTTTCTTTGTTGGAAGCAACTAAAATCCAAGTTCTGCTTCCAATCTGTCATCTGTTGGCATGATCCTGTCATTTATCTTCTTGCTTCAAACGTGCCCCCAAATCAATTTTTCTTGTCCTTAACATTTTTGCAAACCATAGCTTTTTTTTTAACAGAGTCTCCCTGAAACCACTCTTAGCCAATGCTTACAACTCTGTGCCTTCACCTTTGATTCTTTTATCCTTCTTTTTAGTGTGTGTGTGTGTGTGTGTGTGTGTGTGTGTGTGTGTGTGTGCATGTACATTTAGAGATTAGAGATTGACATCAAATGTCTTCCTCAATGAACTCCACCTTATTCTTTGAGACAGGGTCTCTCTTTGCCTGGAGTTCATTGACTTGCTAGGCTGGACCAGTGAGCTCCAGGGACAGCCCCTCCCCAACCCCCTTCCCCCTCCTCCCCACTTCCACATCTCCAGTGCCCGAGTTACAGTCACCTGCTCCATGCCCAGCTTTTTCACATAGGTGCTGGGGACTGGAACTCAGGCAGTTATGCTTGTGCAGCAGGCACTTTACTGACAGAGCCATCTCCCTAGGTCCCTTTTTCCCATCTTTTTATATAATGATCATTTTGAGATCAAATCTGTTTGTTTAGGATTCTTGCCCCCATCCCATTTTCCTATGGGTATTATATAGGGAACATAATGGAAATGCCAAAGCTTTTCTATCAGTTAAGTCATGGTGGAACAGCGACTCAGTTGATCATCATGAATACCCACTAAATAGGCAAGGTGAATATTATTGTCCCCACTTCAAAGCTAAAACAGATGGGTCTCAGTGAGGTTGAATGAGGTCATCACTAAAACTAAATTCCAGATCATTTGACTCCTAGTCACCAGCAGCAGCAATATTGATCCAGCATTTGCCACAGTTGAGCATTGTTCTAGACCGTGGATACATCAGTGAACAAAATGAATACAATAGTCTCAGGGGGACTGGCATGCCAGCAAGGACAGACAGACAAACAAAGATATGGAAAGTACACTAGATGGGGATGAGAATGGGAAGGACACTGCTTAATATTGGACTAGAGGGTGCCTTGCTGACCAGATGATGTCTGAAGGACATGAAAGAAGCTAGGGAGTCATGTAGGTTTTTACAAGTAGGGGAAGAAAGAACCAGTGCAACGGCCCTGTGGTGGGAGTGTGATTGGAGTCCCCGAAGAACAATAGGAAGCTAATGAATAGGAAGCTAATGTGACTAGAACAAAGTGAAGAAAGGAGATAGGTCAGAGAGAGAAAGAGGATTTGGTCAGACAGAACTTTGGTTTACTGTGAGATCCTTTGACTTTACATTAAGCTATATAGACACCCACTGGATTTCTTGAATAGCTGGTTGTGGTGTTAGGAACAAAATGAGGTAAGTGAGAATATTAAGGTTTGGGGCTTTGGGTTGGATGTGCCATTATCTGAGATGTAAAANGGGGGCAGAAATTAGAGTCCCATGTGGGGAAGTCATTAACTGGAATGAGGAAGAATAAGAGTCAGAGGGCTGGAAGTAGAGGACACTGGGCATTGATTGATAGGGACATGGCACTTCTAGAAGGTTAAGGGATGGGCATGGGAAGATACTAAGGGATGGGGGGTGAGTTTGGGATGCAGAAGAGAGGAGCTGGAAGCATAGTTCACACTTTTAGTCTTACGATATGCTGGATACTTTTATTATGCTTGACCTAAGGTAGAGTTATCTGTAAGGAAGGAACCTCAACTGAGAAAATGTCTCCATAAAATAGGGCTGTAGGCAAGCCTGTAAGGCATTTTCTCAATTAGTGATCAATGGGGGAGGGCCCAGCCCATTGGGGGTGTTGCCATCTCTGGACTGGTGGTCCTGGGTTCTACAAGAAAGCAGGCTGAATAAACAATGAGGAGCAAGCCAGTAAGCAGCACCCTCCACGGCCTCCGCATCAGTTCTTGCCTCCAGGGACCTGCCTTGTCTGAGTCTCTGTCCTGGCTTCCTTCAGTGATGGTCTACAGTATGGAAGCATAAGCNAAATAAACCCTGTCCTCCCCAACTTGCNTAAAAAGGTCATGGTGTTCTATCACAGCCATAGAAACCCTAGCTAAGGCATGCATCCCCACTAATGCCTTGGCTTTGGTATTTGGACATTTCAGACTCCCAGATGGAACAGGTTCAAAGCCAGCCCACTGATCTTCAGCATCTGTTCTTCCATCAGTCTTTCTCACTTCAGCAAATTGAGTTGCCATCTTCCCAGAAAACCGAAGACATTTCTATGCCCTCCCTTTGCCTACCAGCCCCTAAGGCAGTTTATCAATAACATTAGCTGCACTGTCCTCCCATAAAAGGGATTTCAAATCCTGTATTCTCCCCACTATCACTGTACCAGGCTGGACCCTCATCACTTCTTACCTGGTAAGTGCAAATCCTCCTCATTCCTATATCCATTCCTACTCTGTAGTCTGTCTTTCACTCAGCAAGCTGGGTTAATAATTTCCTCTGTGTGCATGAGTATGTGTGTGTGTGTGTGTGTGTGTGTGTGTGTGTGTGTGTGTGTGTATACATGTATGCATGGCTGTGCACAGGCCAGTGCACTTAACCTTATTTCTGGAGACAAGGTCCCTCATTGAACCTGGAGCTCACTGATTCAGCTGTACTGGCTGGTCAGTAAGAATCCTGTCTCCACCTCCCCAGTACCAGGATTACAGGTGCACACTCCACACCAGGCTTTTTACTTGCCTTCTTTGGGATGGGACTTGAGTTTGCATGCTTCTGCAGCAAACATTTTATTGTCTGAACTATCACCTCAGCCTCATTGGTTGAAATGATCTTAAATATCCACCAATCACATAACACCTTAAAAACAGAATTTCTGGACCACAGCTGCAGGCTTCAAAGTTCTATATGTCAAAGTCTTTATGCTTGTGGAGAGTGATGCAATCCCATACTCCTGCCAGGATCTACTTCACTCTGTTGCCAAATATCTNAATACTGACTGGGATGCATGCTGACTTACAATCTTCTCTTCTTAAGGTGATGGAATATACTTCATATCCAGCACCAAGCCTAGCAGGTCCTTTACAAAAAAATCAAGTCCATGTTTTGTTTTTTATGTTGGAAGCTAACTATTCTTACCAAATTAGTGGAACATGCTTTCAATCCTAGAACTGAGGCAGAAGAAGCAAGAATTTTTGGCCAGCCCAGGGGAACATAGGCAGTTCAAGGCAAGCCTGAGATATATAAGGAGTCCCTGTTTAAAGTAAGCAAGCAAACAAATGAATACCCCCGGTTTCTTGCTTTATGCTTGCTGCTTAATTTCTTTGTCTCAAAAGTGTAAAGGGGGTGTTGGGATATGGCTCAGTGAGCAAAGCACTTGCCCCACAAACTTGAGGACCAGAGCTTGGGTCCCCCAGTACCCCATATTAAAAAGCTGTGTGGATGTGGTAGCCCACTTGTAGTCCCAGAACTCAGAGGCAGAGACAGACAGAAGACATTCAGAGCCAGCTAGCTAGCCAGACTGGCTGAACTGCNNTGCTCTGGGCTCAAGAGAGAGACCTTGCCTCAATGACTAAAGTGGACAGGGATCAAGGAAGACACCGGACATCAACCTCTGGCCTCCACATACATATATATGTGCACCCATATACACATGTGAACACACATGCACACATGTATGCACACCATACACATACACACACACAAAATGTAAGACATATGTTTAGAGTATGTCTATTTCAGTAATTTTCTTTTTTTTGAGAAAAGGATAAAATTTTTCAGTTAAGAATAGGAAATTTGGGTTGCTGTGCTGGTTCGTTTTTGTCATTGACACAAACTAGAGTCACCTGTGAAAAGGGAACCTCAGTTGAGACAATGCCATTGGATTGGCCTAAAGGCAAGCCTATGGGGGCATTTTCTTGATCAATAATTGATGAGGGAGAGCCCAGCTCACTGTGGGCAGTGCCACTCCTGGGCAGGTGGCCCTGGGTTGGTTGTCTAAGAAAGCTGGCTGAGCAAGCTATGGGGAGCAAGCCAGTAAGCAGCANCCCTCCATCGCTACTACTCCAGTATTCCTTCAACTGTTACCTGGAAATATAAAGTGAAATAAACCCTTTCCTTTTCAGGTTGCTTTTGGTCATGGTGCTTACCATAGCAACAGAAAAACCAAACTAATGGAACTGTGGATGTTACTAGGTGGAAGTGTGTTTAAAATGTGTAAAGGCCTAGGCTTAATTGCCAGCAATAACACACACACACACACACACACACACACAATTAGCAAAGTTTTGTTTAATAAATGTTTTATAATCCTCTACCCACTGACTGCCATGTCCCTGCCCTTTTTATATTTAACTTCCACTACTGATGGCTTTTCCACACTGAGGAGAAAAACTGAAATCATGTGAATCAAAACAGGACTGTGACCAGTACAAGCAGATAAATTACTGCAGCTACCTCTCAGGCATCACCAAACCCCTCACTAGTGCCCAGCAAGACAAACCCTGTGGAATTGTAACAGAAGCATGAAATGTCCATTCGGGGACACACACAGCTCTGTCCTCAAGAAAAGAGGAACCACAGGGATACAGTCTAAAAAGAACAAATAAGATTAGAAGCAATAGTCTGGCCTCGATGTTTTGTCAAGTTCTTAGTAGAATAGATCAAAGTTTGTCTTTATTTCCACAGTCCAAAAGGAAAAATAATGCCTACAGCCAAAAAAAAATGTCACTGCTAATTCAATTTTCCTTTTCTAGTGTGTGTGTGTCTCTTAGCACCTCTGGATTTTGTAGCCCTCCACTGTGTGCCGTGCTTCTTAATCCTGTTAGGTCTGAACGTCATGGCCAATTGCTTCAGTCTTAGAAAACACAAATGAGACCCAGTGGGCCACCCTCTGGCCCCCAGGGATTTGTGTTAAGAAATTTGGAATTATTGGGCACCTAGAGTCCCAGGGGATATAAGCAGTCACTGGTTGAAGTCTTTCCCAAAATGTCTGCCTTTCTCCTTTCCCCTCTGCGATGTGAATCCCACAAGGAACACGGACGGGGTGGGAGTGGAACATGGCACATCAAGCTTTTCTTTTTCTCACTTTGTGTATGTGTGTGCTTATGGATGTGTGGTGTCTGCATGTGTTTATGTGGATGTGTGAATGTTTGCACACAGGTAACATGTGTGCACATACATCTGGGGGCCAAAGATTGATTTTGGTCGTCTTCTTTGATGGCTCTCACCTTATTTTTTGAGACAGGTCTCCCCCTGAGCCTGGGGCTCACTGGCTAGCTGGCTGAACAATGAACTGCAGGGATCCATCTGTCTCTGTGACTAACCCCAGTGCTGGAGTGACAAGCATGCACTTTCATGCCAAGCGTTTATGTGGGTCCCCGGAATCCAAAGCCAGGTCCTTATGCTTGTGCAGCAAACACTTTACCAACTGAGCCATCTCCCCAGGCCCACCGTAAGCTTTTCTAACTTGCACTAACCTAGGCTGACCTCGAACTCCAGATCCTCCTTCCTCAGCCTCCTGAGTGTTGAGATTACAGTCAACCTCTTAATCACAAAAGTTGATGCCTCTAGGTCAGATTGGGGTTAATTCAACAAAGCCCAGGGGTAAGGCATAGTCATGGTTGAAACAGTATAGAGCCTTTTAAGGTTGGTGAAAAATCATTAAATATATAAAGCTTCCAGAATTTGTAATCCAAATCCATAAACAGATTTCCATACACTGATGTAGAGAAAGCTCAATTATCATTCACTGTGGCTCTGTTATTGTCAGAGCATCCGAGCTGAGGCCAATCGGCAGCTGGATCCCTGCTTCTCCACCGCGCCCCAACTGAAGCTCAAAGTGAAGGGAACAAGAGACACACGTTGAATAATTCAGGCCCTAAATCGCCCCCTGAGCTCCCTCTCAATTGTGTCTCATTCTCTGTAGATCCGGATGGTTCTGTGCACATCTATGGGTTTGAATCACGAAATTACCTCTATTGATTTCACTGGGGTGTGTGATATAAATTTACATTCCATCTTCCTGGCCTCACACTTAAATGCCAATAAGTGTCCCTTCCGAACAGCCACACACACAACCGACCTTCAGCTTGCTGTGTTGTGAGGGAGCCTCTGCTGCGTTGGGCACACTCTGCAGGGACTTTTATGGTCAGAATTTTAATATTTAAAATGTTATTTGTGAATGACTTACAGCCTACATCAAATGAGAAAACAGCCATCTATGTGTCCAGCACCAAAATTATTTAAGTGTGCGTATTTTCCCATATGCGCTTTTGACTTTGCCTGTAGATGGAACGATAGAAGCAAAGTGACAGAACCTCCCAGGCTCACCTTACAGCCTGACACCTCCAGACTGTCTCCCTCTAAACACACCCCTCAATTTGTATGGTTCTTTCTCCAGGAATGTTCCAGTATTTTTATTACACACACACACACACACACGTATATAGATGTAATATATATCCATCTCTATATCTATATCTGTCTACAATCACTTTACAGTGTACAAAAGGCTTGCTGGATTCTGTTGCATGGTGACAAGGAAATCTTACATCAAGCGATCAAAACGCAACATTTCTGTGAACTACACAATGGCATTTTCTTCAGCCATAGAGAAGAATGGAATTGTGTCACCGGCAGGAAAGTGAATCAAATGACACTCNTCATGCTATTCACCAAATAAGCCAGACTCAGAAGGACAAGGGCAAACAGGTTTTCTCTTACGTGTGTATGCTGACCAGCCAGTCTTCAGCACTGTCTACCAGCCCGAAGCAGTACTGGTGGCTCTGTCACCTGCCATCCCTCTGGTGGCTGNCTTTGGTGAACTTCCATAGTTTTGCCATACCGATCAGTGCAAAAGAAACCCATTTCTCACTTGCACTAGAAATGACCTTTCACCTTCCGTATGAANGTTCAGAGTTGGGATCTGCATGTATCACTAGAACGTGCTTTTTTGTCTTTATGTCTGAATGTTTAATAATTTCTAATAAATGCTTTTACATTGGGGCTTTTGTGTTTGTTGAGATTGTTTCATAGCCCAGGGAAATTTTAATAACTCTTCCAGGTGTGCATAACAGGAATATATTCTAATTTTATCATCTATATCCTTAGCATGTGATTAGACTAAGCTTATTAATTGTGGCATTCAGAACTTCAATATCCGTATGTACTTTTCATTTTCTTGATCTATCTGTTTCTGAGAAATGCTTATTAAAATATCCCTCTGTGGCTGCAAAACTGTCATGTTTCTTTCAGCTCTATCATTTTGGATTTATATGTTTTAAAGCTGTGTTGTTTGTTGAAAATAGCTTGGGAGGCAATTCTCCCTTAGAGAAGCCCACACCCGTGTTCTTAGATGTGTCTTAATTCCCTTCACAGAGACTCTTTCTTTCTCATAACCTCATGCTTAACATCTATATTAAAAATCTTATAAAGAGCTTGTAAAGTTTCTCTTAAATTTATATGTCATGACCGATTTTAGTCCTCAGTTGTACTAAGTTGTCTTAAATAGTATTCCGTTGTTGTTGATGTTGGTCTGTTGGCTTCTTTTGTTAGTCAGGAATAGCTTCTCCCATCTCCATAGCAACTTCCAAAAGTTGCTTTTCAGGTAGAGGTCTAGTGATTAGCATATGGGAACATTTAGAGTTTTAAGACAATTCAAGTGTATATGTGGACTAGTTGATGGCTGTAACCCACTTACATTTATTGTGATTTCTAGGACAGATGGATTTTTATCATCTCATCATGTGCGTTTTCTCCTGCTTTCTGTATTGTGTAGTTGATGGTCCCTTCTCATACTGAGTGAGTTAGGTTCCTCTTGTGCAATCCCCTACATTCTGAAGTCAGGCTCTGGTCTTCTGGTGGTTGCCCTTACATTTTCAATGTGGGTACTTCATCACTATAGTAAGCCTATTTCTACTACCCTCCAGAGCAACACAGATTTTAGAAACTAATAACTCCCTTCTCCTCCTCCCCATGTGTTCTATTTTTGACTCTTTATTTTATGTCCACCTTGTTTTTAGTCCACCTCACATAAATGTCATAAGAGAAATCCTTCCTTAGAGAAGCTCTGGTTGTCTCTACTTGGCTCAGTGAAGGGTCATTCTCCTCATTCATTTACTGAGATGTGGCCCTGAGACTATTGAGCTCTCCTCTCTTCTCTCTAGAGAGGTCTTTTTATTATCTTCATTTCTGATGTTTAAACTGGATGAAGTGTTCTAGGTTAACACTCCCTCTTTAAGATATTGAAGAGATTGTTCTGAGTTGCAACTGTGGCTATCAATCTGTTTTTCCTTCAAGGTAATTTCATTGTCTTTTATCTCTGATGACTTTTTATAATCTTTCTTGTCTTTAATATTTTCAGCTTCACTGTGACATACCCAGGAGCTTTGTGTTTCTCTCCCCTTAGAGCGCTAGTGTGCCTCCTGAGTTTCAGAAGTCCTTCTCCTTGAATGTTGACTATTTTTCACTCATTCAACACTTTTCTTATAAAACTTTTCTCATGATCTGTTCTAAATATTTCTTCTCTATTTTGTCTACCTCTTCTTTTATGTGACATTCATATTCATTAATATTCTCTGCTTTATCTCATATCTTAACAATTCCATTTAATTTTGTTTAAATCTGGCATCTAACACATTTATTATTGAGGTTTGCTTTTCTGAAGCATATGTATTTTATCAGGACCTACTTCATTTGTTTTTTCTCTCAAATCTGCTTTTTAATATTTTCATATTATCCTGGTTTTGGTATCAGTTTATTTTTTATTTTATCTCTTTAAATTGTTAAATAGACTTACAGAGTCTTTCAGGCTGTTTCTGGTCCTGAAGTTCCTTGGATTGCTAATTCTACCGCCTGTGGAATCTGCTGAGTCCCCTCTTCATAGCTGACCATTTCTTCTTACAGTTTGATGTTTTTGAATTATTCCTAAATCCTAGTGGGGATTATTTAATGTCATGGGTGTTTCATGGAGCCCAGTTACTAGAACGAGGATCTACATCAGTGTCTACATGGACACATCAGGGTTGTTGGTGTACAACAAGTTTACAATGTTAGCCAATCACTTGAGAATTTGGAGACCCCACACTTAAAAAGGATTTACCAAACTTCACTTGTAAAGTGACCCCATAGTGCAGGCTTCAAATTTTGGCTTCTCATGGATGAGATATTTTGCAAATTTCCAACCTGGGTTCCAACCTAGTGATAAATTCCACGACTTTTCTGGTCAGGACCAATGAACACAATTCTTCTGGTTCCCCCCCCCCATACACACATACACACATATCAAGGATCTAGTGTTAACTTACCCAGACCTCAGTTTTCAATACTGTCCATCATCCTTGTAGGAACAGCAGAGAGATAGAACAACCCAAATGGATAAAGGTTTGCCTTTGATGACCAATGGTACTGACCTCAACACAAAGGCTCTTTCCACTCGCCATGTACCACATGCCTTTCTGTTGGGCCATCACCCAACACATCACAAATCCATGGTCTGACTCAGATATGCAACAAGAAGCCCTTTGCTACTTCATTCTCTTTCAGCTCAACCTGATGAAAGGCTCTTTTCTTACAAGTTTTGTATTGCCCTGATTTGTAGAAATTTAAACTTTGGTCTTCCCAAGGGTCGTACCACATTCTTCTTTTGCATCCAGAGTTCTTGTCTTTTGCTTTCTACCTCTCTCTTTCTGTCTTTCCCAGTATCTCTCTTTTTTCTATCTTTCTTTTCAACCTTTCTGTGTCTTTCTTTGTCTCTTCTCTCTTTCACTCTCTTCCCCTTCCTCCACTCCTATGCTGGCACACTCAGTGCTCCTCCTTAACTAGAAGACTCGATTCTAGTGACAATGGAGTCTCCCCATTTCTTCAGATAATCTTCCTTGCCTGTATTTTATGTCCTTTTCCCCTAAAGGTCAAAACTTTGAAGTAAAAAGCCTCAGAGGAAACCCTGGTTTCTGATTCTACACTGCTACAAACATCCCACACAGAAGGAGCTCTGAGTGCTCCCTTCATGATTCCAAGCAAGGGATAATAGGNGGGAAAGGAAGAGGGAAGCAATTGTGGGGAGAGTGACATTGGCGGGTCCCCACGCCTTCCTGAGAGGTGTCAAAGGGGCTTCAGCTGCAAAGCCTGACACTCCTGATTTCACATCCTGGTCATGTACTGCCTGGACCAGTGTGAGTTGGGCTGGCTCCATCAACTTCCCAGAATCTGCTTTCTTGTTTTAATGTGTTAACTGAGGGATAACTAGATCATGTGCCTCATAGGCAGTAAATGAAACAGCACACATAAGGCATTGTTAGATGGTCCTCAACTAAGGATGATTCAATTTTCATTTTTTTTAAAAAAAACTTTACCATGATGCAAAAGAAGACTCATTTCATAGAACTGTACTTCAAATCTTCAATTTGACCTTTTCCTTTGCTAACTATTAGTAGTATGAATTCCAGTCCCAGTCAGCCCCACAATCAGGAAAATAGCCAATGATCTACAGTGCCCTGTGTCACTGAGCTGGCATGTGGAGTAGACTATGAGAATTAAATGCATGCTTAACTGAAGATATTTTCAACTTATGATGGATTTATCAAGATATAACCCACTGTAAGCCAAGGAGCATCTATATGCTGTGACCTAGCAGGCTGTAACTTAATTGCCCAATAACTGGTGGTGGTTTTTATGAACACATGAGTAATGTTAGGGATTCACGTCTTTACTTTGAGCTGGGTGACCTTGAATGAGTTATTTACTCTCTCAATCCTTTTGCTCCCTCACCTGTCATAAATTGTACCGGGGTGTCATTTTCAACAATAGTACTTCCAAACCCATAATACAGGCTGTGGATTCCTTACCTACAATGCTTAGTATCAGAAATGTTGTGGCTTTTGGATTTTTTTAATTTGGAAGGGGTGTGTGTGTGTGTGTGTGTGTGTGTGTGTGTGTGTGTGTGTGTAATTCTAAGCCTGAACTTTATTTATATCTCATCTATATCTTAGATATGAAGCCCAGAGATAATTTTACAGAATAATTTTAGTATACCTGTGTTTTGACTGGAGCCTCTCACATGAAGTCAGGGTGGACTTTAGAGCATTTTGGATTTCAGATATTTTTGGCAGGGTTGATGCTCTTGGTTTCCTCTGGGTCCATTTTAGAATGCCCAGCTTCTAATGGTTGACCACTACAAACTTCTATTTGCATTTTTTCAAAATGACCTCATTACTATTTTGTCACCCAAGATTTCAGTGGCTGATTTCTCCCCATTATAGTGAATACAGCGAGCCAAGGTCTTTTTTATCTTACTATCCTCATAAAGACATAAAGCAGTGCTGACATCCCAGGTACTTGGTAATGTTTGTTGAATGAGCAAGAAGATGAATAAATAGAAAAGAATAGTGTGCGGTGATCTGTTTCTGAAATGTGTGGCTCATACCTGCCAAGTTCCTGCCTGCTTTTGGTTCCCATCTTAGTCCATTTTAGCTCCAGTCAATGAACACTTACTCTGTTCTCTGTGTGTGTGAACATGTGTGTGTGCAGATGCACATGTCTGTGCATGGGTGTGCAGAGGCCAGAGGTCAATGTCTTCCTTTCTTGTTCTCCACAGTATTTTTTTTTTGAGACAGGCTCTCCAATGAACCTTGACCTCACTGATTAGGCTAGAGGACTAGCCTGTAAGCCTCAAGGATGCTCCGTCTCTATGTCACATTGCTAGGATTACAGGCACCGACTATCACACCTGTTTATGTGAGTGCTGGGGATCTGAACTCAGATCACCATTCTTATGCAGCAAGCCATCTCCTCACCCCTTCTATAGGCTTCATGTGGAGAAACTCCTTGTCAGTTTCTAGCCAATAAGCAATTGGCCTCACATGAGTCTGATAAAGGTGATGATCAGAGTCCAGAGTCCCAATAATCACCAAGAGAAATGCAGCTAAAGCAACAGGAGAGCCATCTAATGGCAAATAAGATCACCCGGAATTCAAGGGTGTTTTCTGCTATCCAGAAAGAGATTGTGTGCCTAAGAATTGTGTGCCTATATATGTTCAGGGAAATTTTGGACATGAAAGCAGGCTGCAGGATGGGCACTTGGTTGGAGTCCAGAAGTCCCAGGTCCAGACTGTGGTCAGAGTTATTGAAGCAGGCAAGTGCTTTTCCTGTGGCGGTTGGTGATTGGATCACAGACAAACATGTGACCCATACTGAGCCGATTAGATTATCTGTCTTGACCAAAAAACAAACAAATAAAAACAGTTATCTAAATGATAGACTAGGGCTTTAGAAGTTAGAAGCTCAGTTGGACCAGAGCAGAACTTTAGAGGGAAGGTTCAAAAAGTCCTATCACAGAGGTCTTGGGGGTACCCTTGCATCCTCTAATTCCTTGAGTTGACAATTCATCTTTCTCTGAGATTCCAAGAACTTTTATGTCCTTGGATCCTCCCAGGACATTTCCTTTTTCCACATAAACTAGCAAGATTGGCTTTTGTTACCAGAATAAAAAAATCTCTGAAGTACAACTCTGCCTGGTAAAGGGGTGTAGTTGCCTTTCACTCGTGTTTAGCTTCCTTTGGTGTATTTTCTCTATGATTCTTAAGAGGAAAATAGACTGATGCTTGCATTATACACACACAGGGGGAGAGAGAGAGAGAGAGAGAGAGAGAGAGAGAGATGGAGATATTGTTCTGTATGCTGTGAATATGTGTTGCTCTGATTGATTGACAAATAAAATGCTGATTGGCCAGTAGCCAGGCAGGAAGCATAGGAGGGATAAACAAACAAGGAGAATTCTGGGAAGAGGAAGGCTGAGTCAGTAGACGCCAGCCGCC
>LZPO01076207.1:0-19138 GCA_001675575.1 Neotoma lepida
CTTGCTCTTCCATCTGACTCTCGTCATGAGGACTCTCTTATTGCCATTAACATAGAATATTGGGAGTTAAACTCTTTCATGAGTTTGGTGGTCAACCTACAGCACAGTCTTGGGATGGTGACCTAATGTGTTGGTTTCTTAAAGTTCTGGATGACGACTTCTCATTATTTAGTGATGACCCTCATTTAGATAAATGGTGATTTCCCTCTAATAATATGCTGCACTAATATTTGTGAGCATTAAATTCAACACATTGAATTGTTCTATCAGGCATGTATCAAATCTGACCTCTGTATTGATGGCAGTAAATTCTGGGGCTAAGGAGTAAATAGATGGGTTTTTCTCCACCTCAAATTTATTTGATAACCTACAGGCTGGGTCTTCATAACCTAGAGAGAAGACAAGACTGGTTCTCTCAGATCAAAATGTATAGAGAGGTTAGAAGTTGACAGAGATTTGATGTCAATCAGTCACAGAGTTTAAATGATAATGGCAAAGTTGATTATATATATGCATATATAATGTGTATATATGTTTTATTAAATGTTCAACATCTCCAAAAATGTAAAAAATACAAATAGAATTAAATTTAAAAATTGAAAAACAAGTGGAACTCAAGATTCTAGCTTCAGTATGTTTTTTATTGCAGAAACCAGGTGACTCGTTCTTGTCAAGACCACTGACCTTGTCAGCTACATGGACCTCTGCTCTATGTGCTGCTGTCTAGGGAGGTTTGACAGCTGGACAAGGCAATCTCCTGATGGACAGAAGACTGATTACACTGTAGTATTTTCCTCCTTGCTCACTTGGAAAAGACTTGAAAGATATTACTCAATATTTCAACCAGCAATTCACAGACTGGAGCTGACATCATTGTTTTAATTGGATTGTTTTCTCATACTTTCAAAAAATTACATACTGGTGTGAACCATAGTTGTGGGGGGCAGGGAAGAGCCACATCTGTGTGCTGTGGGGTGGTTTTTCTATATGCTGTGAATATAGGTTGCTCCCATTGGTTAATAAATAAAGCTGCTTTGGCCTATGGTAAGGCAGGATAAGAGCCAGGTGGGAAATCCAGGCGGAGATACAGAGAGATGAAGGGTGGAGTCAGGGTAGATGGCATCCAGCTGCCCAAGGAACAAGATGCCAGCAGACTGGTAACACCATGGCTACATGGCAAAACATAAATTCATAGAAATGGGTTAATTTAAGATGAAAGAGCTAGCTAGCAAGAAGCCTGAGCCATAGACCAAACAGTTTATAATTCATATTAAGCCTCTGAGTGATTATTTTATAAGCTGCTGTGGGCTGGGCGTGACACAGAAAAATTTCCAGCTACACCTGTGTTAAAGGTTCTACAAGGCTGAAGGATTGAAATGTGTGATTGTGGAGAATTCAAATGTTCTAGGCCAGAGCCAAAGAATCTTGGGTTAATTTTAGTCCTTTGGAATGTCTTCATTGCTGAGTTCTATGATCTAACATCCAGTGACTATCAAAACATTTAAAATGTGTTCTTGATAAATCACTAGCTTCCATCAACCTGGAAGCTAAGATCACATCTGAGACCTGTAACAGATTTCCCCACTTTGATAGAACCTACCTAGCTGTGGTTCCCACCAGTGCATTTGGTAAATTCCTTGACTTATGACTTCCTTTGTTCTATAACTACTTCACAGTGGAACCTGGTATTTGAGGCAGCCTGAATCTGTTTCCTCAGGTCCTGGTCACTCATATCTGGCACCAGAACAAACAACTATGCTATTTCCTTTAAGATGAGAGCTGAAAATTTCCCTAGTTTTTTTTTCATCCTTATGATATTTCATTTTTCATGCAACCCTCCTGGGAAGTCAAAAAAGGAAGCTTAAAAGATTCCACTTTTAATTTTGTTCTTTGTACCCTGCTTCATTTCCTCTGAGGGTGATCTTCAGGAAACACCAGCCACACGCTGGTTCAGGCCTGCCTTAGGTAGAGCATGCCCCTGACTTCACTGGTGTTAGTGGGGATTGTCCACTGGGGTGTGATGGACATAGCATTATCTGGAGTTCCAATTCTGTGCCTGTGAACAGAGGAACACAGATGCTCTTAGCTCCTTATTAGCTACCAGGGAAATTGCTCAGTGGCGATTTAAGGCAGAGAGGGCATCTGAAAGGAAGAGATTGTCTTCAGGGAACCGCTGCCATACTGATTCACTTCAGCCTTGACCTTTGGCTCTATTTTACTTTTTTTCCCTAATGGTTTCATCCCCAGAGTCGATGCATATTTAAAGTACATCAGTGTTGGGTGAGTTTAAAGGATCCCTGTGAAGTCTGTTAGGCTTGCTGACAGCCACTGAGGCTGAAGCATGGTACTGTCCTGCCTCCTGCCTCTGTACGCATGCTCTGAGCTAATCTGGGAGGGAGGCTGGTTATTGGGTTGCTGTTGAGTGAACTGTGAAATATTCTTGAAAAGTAGTTTCCCCCTCCCATCTTGTGATACTGAAGTAGACAGACGAGCATGTCCAAAGGGAGGACAAGAAAGATAAGAATTTATGAGTGGTTTTGCCTCATTTTTATACTTAATAGATCTTTTCTTTTTTAAATACTCTATGTTGTCTTCAGTTCCTTTCATCTTTTGAATAAGAGCACAATGAAATGGCTTGCATTTTTTATGAGATGAATTTTGTGAACCATGAACCCACTGCACCAACAGGGAACTGCAAAATAATTGAGAGAAATAGCTACAGATCTGGTTCAACCTGTTAGAAGACGGGTAGGCAAGTGAGAAAAATGCAAAATGAATCTTAAATATGGACATGTTCTCTGGGAGAGCAGATTCTGCGGAGTCCCAATATTTATACATTAAAGCATCCGTGTGTTCATTGACTGAGCAAATAATTCTACCACATGATTGACATGGCTTTAGACAGCAATGTGTAAGGATACATCAAAAATGATTTCTGTCAGTGAAATAGTCTGATAGAATCATATATAAAGTAACTGTCTTAATAGTGTAATGTGATAGTATAGAGTGTCTTAGGAACAATAATGAAAATGGGAAAGGGGGCAGGTGCATTTGTATAGTGCTACCTACCTGTATTATAAGAGATTGTGGGGGACCCAGGTGTGTTAGTGCANGCCTTTAATCCAAACACTAGGGAGGCAGAAGCAGGTGAGTCTCTGTGAGTTTCAGGCTACCAACCTGGTCTATATTGTGAGTTCCAGGACACCCAAGGCTACNTAGTATGAACCCCCTCTCTATTATACATAGTAGAGGAATATGATGTTTCCTCCTAATTGATTCTACTGTGAAGGATTTCTGTATCACTATGAATGACAGGAAAACTCTAGAAGGGGCATCTTCTTCTCTCTCTGCTTACCTTCCTGCAGAAAAGGCGAGTGTTTGCTCAGTGATAGAGAGCTTGATCTACCCTGCACCATGTTTTCCCTGCAGCATGCCTAGTCCTGCTGGGGCCCATTCCTAGGTCTCCTGTTCTTATTCTACTAGATAGGACTAGATGTGAGGGCAGGCTGAGAGGGCTTTCACATCAGTGTATATTTACAGAGCTTGCCCTGGTATATAGATTTGAGGAGTATGCCAGTAAGAAATTTGCATTTGAGGATTGAGGATGTGACTCATTAGAGGGCTGGACTAGCATGCATAAACTGCTGGGCTCCATCTCCAGCACTGTATAAAAACAGGTGTGGTGCTACATGTCCATAATCCTAACTTGGGAAGTGGAGGCAGGAGGATCAAGAGTTCAAACTCATCTTAGGCTACTTACCTAATTCAATTCTACTCTGAGACTGTCTCCAAAAGAATAATTTACTTTTTGGCCTTGGACCTGAGAAAAGTTCTATAGTTCCACTTTACCAAAGGACTCTAGTCCTTCAGTGATGGTTAACCATGCTTATCTATGAAAATTTAGGTGTTTATCTTTACCAATTAGAATGCAGAAGGCAAATGAGGTATCTGTATCTCTTACATGTAAGTATCGTTTGATACTTATGAGATACTTATGAGATGTTTATGAGATACTTATGAGATACTTATGAGATACTTATGAGATACTTATGAGATACTTATGAGAAGGTTGTGATGGAGATGACTTTTCTTATTTTGCATGCAATGAGGCAGATGGAGGCTTAGGCTATACAGAATAATAGAATGCCAGCCACATGGACATGTGTTTGAATTCTGTTTCTGGCACATATGCATGAGCTCTCATAAGAAGTTTTCTAGTTTTATGGGTCTCAGTTTCTTCCTTTGTAGAACTGAAGGAGTGTCACCATCTTTATAAGTTCTTGTGAGAACTAGATGTTGAAGACACACTGTCCAGACAGATGTCCGGTGCAGAGCCAGCAAGGGGGTAGATATGTGATCAGATTTGGAGTTGAGGTATGAAGACAAACCAGAGATTTGAAGGATCCAGAGAAGTACGCCAATGAATCAGAGGGAGATGGGGGTGTGAGGGAGATGGAGTGGGAGGGAGATGGGGTGGGGTGGGAGTTGGGGGGGGTTGGAGATGGGGGTAGGGTGGGAGTGGGTCTTCCCTGAAGGAAATTCCACAATAGAGTGCAGCTCTCTGGGACAGTCTCAGGGTATGTTGGCAAAGCTTAAGGTGAGAATATTGTTTTCATTCACAGAAGCTGAAGAAGCTACAAATCTTTCAATTGTTAAATTCCCTGGGCAGCAGCACCTTTCTCTTCAGGAAAGACCCTAGTTCTTCCGAGGGGCCATTCACTGCATGGTGATCTGTGTGGTAGAAGCGGACATGCTCCTAGAGGAGAGGAACCACTGCCTTTATATTATTTTCTTTTCTTTGTATATNTGTTTATGTGTATGTGTGCACATATTAGCACATACGTGTAGAGGTCAGAGGCCAATGTTAGGTGTCTTCCTCTGCCACTCTCCACCTTATTTTTTGAGTCAATGTCTGTAACTGAACCCAGACTGGCAGCCAAGCAAGACCCAGGGCTGCTTAGGTTGCTACCTATCCAGCGCTGGAATTACAGGCATAGCTGGCACACTTGGCTTTTAAAAGTAGGATTTGGGACTCAAACTTAGGTCCTCATGCTTGTGAAGCAAGTGCTTTACCAACTGAGCTGTCTCTCAGCCCCTACTGCTTTTCTGTTCATGGAATTTCCAGTGTCTACTTTAGAGCTGTGCATTTTCTGTTACTCAATGAACACTAGTAAGCAATGTGTAAATGAACCCAGGGGCAGAATTCTCTGAGCTAGAACCAATGAGAAGACTTGTAAACTGTGGCATTTGAGAAAGACCTTGAGGCAGGAATGGATTTTGTAAGCAAAGCAGGAAAGGATCTGTGTTACCAAAACTAGAAATATTTATTAGTGTAAATTGAAAGTCTAGGAGAGAGCTGACCATCTCATAGGACTGTTTGATTCACAGCATGACGTGCTCATCATTGGCATTTATACATCACAGGATGATGGTGGAGATAGCTAGAGTGTCCCTGAAGTCTGTTCATTGGCCATATAAAGTCATGTTCTGATTTGGGATTTTCCAGGTTGCTGGTGGCAACAATATTTCTGAAGAGCTTGCTATTTAGAGTTATTTCTTCCTTGCTAGGGAAGCTGGTGGGTACATGTGGGAGGAAATATGGCAAAATAAAGGACAAACTTTGATGCATAGACAGGCTCTCCTACAAATGCATCCGAGTCATAACTGAGCAGTCATGACACTCTCGATTAATTTGATGAAATTAATTTTTTCCATACCCCACTTTCTGTGCTACAAAGCACTTTACAGTGAAAGGCAAGAGGAGATAATGAGATAATGCTTTATGGAACTACACAGCAGTGAGTTTCCTATCATTAGCAAGACAGAAGAATATGTTAGAAATGGTGGGGATAAGCGAAAACTCTCAATAGCAACCAGAGAGACAGGCTGAAGCAAGATGAGGCTCCTAAAATCCTANTCCTTACTATGAAAGGAGCTTGGCTGCCAGTGGGATTCTGAATGTGACTAGGGGCCAAATACTTGCCCTTTTTACACTGTGCCATCTGTGGAAAACTGTGTCCATCATCTCCAGTTCCTCAGTCGTAAGGTCTGGGTGGAGCAGAAAGATTATGAATGTGGTGGTTTGAGTAAGAATGGCCCTCACAGGCTCATATATTTGAATGCTTAGTCACCAGAGAGTGGAACTCTTTGAAAGGATTACAAGGATTAGGAGGTGTGGCCTTGTTGGAGGAAATGTCAAGGTGGGTGGGGCTTTGAGGATTTAAAAGCCTATGCCAGGCACAGTGTCTCTCTTTCCCTGCTGCCTTTGGATCAGGATGTAGAACTCTCAGCCACTTCTCCAGCGCCATGTCTGCCTACATGCCGCCATGCTCCCNGCCATTATGATAATGCACGAAGCCTCTGAAATTGTAAGCCAGCCCCAGTTAAGTGCTTTCTTTTGTAAAAATTGCTTTGGTCATGGTAGTTGCTGGCTTTGTGTGTCAGCTTGACACAAGCTAGAGTGATCAGTGAGGAAGGAGCCCCAGTTGAGGAAATTCCTTGATGAGATCTAGCTGTAAGGCATTTTCTCAATTAGTGATCAATGGGGGAGTGTAAGATGAATTTCTAAACAGTCTTGTTAAATAAAAACACAGGGCCAGAAATAGGGTGAAAATCTGACAGAGATCAGAGGAATTAGGAACAGCTGCCAGCCTCACCTTACCAACACCGCTGCTTCCAAAAGAGTGTGTGATTTCCTGTATCTCCATGTCTATATCCCTTTCTGTTCTGTTCTCCCATTGACTCTCTTAGCCTAGCTANNTCACTTCCTGTCTGTATAGACCTCCAGAATTCTATGGTTGATGTTGGGATAAAAGTCATGTGTCTCCATGCTTGACTCTTTCTAGTGTGACCTGGAACTCACAGAGATCTAGATAGGCTCTGCCTGCTAGGTGATAGGATTAAGGGCGTGTGCTAACATTGCAAGGCTAATGGCTGACCTTGTTCCTCTGATCCTCAGATAAATTTTATTGGGAGACATAGATAAAATACCACCACAGGGGAGGGCCCAGCCCATGGTGGGTGGTGCCATCCCTAGTTGGTGNTCCTGGGCTCTTTAAGAAAGCAGGCTGAGCAAGCCATGTGAAGCAAGCCAGTAAGCAGCACCCCTCCATGGCCTCTGCAACAGCTCCTGCCTCTGGGATCCTGCCTTGTTTGAGTTCCTGTCCTGACTCCCTTCAGTGATGAGCAGTAATGCTGAAGTATAAGCCAAATAAACCCTTTCCTCCCCATCTTGCTTTTTGGTCATGGTGTTTCAGCACAGCAATAGAAACCCTAACTAAGACAGTCATGGTGTCTCTTCACAGCAATAGAACACTAACTAACACAATGATGTTGACAGCCGATCAAAATGAGTTAAGATTAATTTCTGCCATCACCAGCTGCCCACTTTGACTGCTGCATGGTCTAGTTTCTTCATCCTTAAAGTGGATGTGGAAACCTGGCTTACGGGCCAGCTAGCCTGGTGCATGCACCACACTGGCAAACATTAAAGAAACCCTGTTTCAAGTAAGAAGGCAAGAGTCTGACATCCAAGGTTGTCCTCTAGTCTCCATACGTGTACTACATTTCTACATACACAAACATGTGCACAGATGATAAACACACAAAAAAGAGAAAAAGCATGATAACCTGTCTTGTAGAGTTACTGTGAGACTCAGGTTTGCAAATTGTTTTAGCATGTAACTCCGCACATAGTAGGTGCTCAACCAATGCTATCTTCACCTCTGCTTTTTTTTTCTGCAGCTGTGGGCAGACAGGGGACAGTGTTGTGTAGATGTCATGTTGAAAGGGAGGGCCACCTGTGTATAAAATAACTCCCCTCTCCTTTCATTTGCTGTATATGTATTCTAGCCTTGGTGTGACTAATTGCAAAAAATAAACTTTTCAATAGAGTCTCATAAACACACCCGATTCTCTGTTAACAATGGAAGGAGACTGTAAGAGAATGTTTTGTCCAGGTCCCACCACTCTCTGAGGAGATATCTGGAACCCAGCACCTGACTGCTCTCATCTCTAGAGGACTCAGGACTATCTAGCTGGAAAAGATAAGGAAATTGACATGTCATTAATGGAACACTCATTCTGTGTCGAAGCCTGCTCATGTATTATGACACCCCCCACCCTGCTCATGTATTATGACACCCCCCACCCGTTAGCATCTTTTAAAGATGGGGATACTCAAAGGTTAAACAGTTGGTCCAGGTCTGCTCTTAAGTGGTAAATCTGGTATAAGAATGCAAGAACTCAGTTGCTATTTTCTTGATGGAGAGATGGAAACCCAAGACTTTGATGGCAAATTGATTCCCAAGACTGGCCTAGAATCCAAGTTTATTTTATTTTCTTAAGAGTTATTTATTTTATATCATATGTGTAAGTGTTTGCTTGCATGTATATATGTGTTCCACATGCATGCCTGGTGTCCACAGAGGGCAGAAGAGTTCATCAGATTCCCTGAAACTGGAGTCACACACACACTCTAGAAAGCCTTAGATAGTGCTCTGTAGTTTATGTAGCCCACATCTCAGTGAGCAGAAGGTTCTGGAANGTGATGTCTGCTCTTCCTCTTTCACTGTGGATGTCCTTTTTTCATCCAGAGATCAAAGAGAAACTCCAAGAAGTCCAAGAGAGAAATGATGGTGCACAGATCAATAAAAGCTTCTCCTTCCCGGGAAAGGGGTGGGATTCTAGGTGCAGTTTCTAATTTCTAAGGTGTAAGAATTCCTGCTGTGGCTGATATTAAGCTACTGATATGATGTGATGTCTTCTGATTCCCATAATTAAAAAAATAATAAATCCCCCAAAACAGTATGAGCCAGTATGAGGTGGCTGCTACCTGACTCCAGCAAACGCAGAGAGAGGCAAATCTGTCCAGCAATGCAGAGGTGTCCAGGAAGGGAGTCCAAGAGAGGCAGAGGTGATTTTCTGGGGAGGGGGATGGAGATAGTATCGGTATGGACATATCCCCTGGCCTTGCATTCACTTTCTCTACTTTCAAATATAGATTGCTTTCTGGCCATTTCTCTTTTGCCTGCCTCTCTTTGCGGTATGCTTTTCTTTTACCATTGACTGGAAAAAATATTTAAGAAGGTTAGAGCAAAAAATCTTGCTTTCTGTTTAAACAAGAATAGTTTCTCAGGCTTGTTATTGATTTTCCTGTTATTCCCACAATGCATCAAGTTAGAAAAAAGTTGTTGGCTTTGTTTTCCCATGAAGGAAAAGAAACAGCCTCTGGGTTTCTCTCACTGTAAATCCGTTCCTTCTGGAACGCACCGAGAAGTAAAATGCCATAGCCAGCATCCCAGGGCAGCCTGAGAGGGTCCCTCTCTGCAGACTTGGTGTCCCAGAGCTGCTCTCTCCTCAGTATGATTTAGAATTTTCTTTGTTCAGCCTGGAAAGGGGGATCCTATCAATGAAAGAGCATTTAGAAACGAGAGCATCGTCATTTCACCATTCCATCGGCTGCAGATTAGTTATAATACTCTGAGCATCCTGTCTGACCAGAGGCTTATTTTAAACAGCAAATCTCATGTGACTAGAGGGTGTAATTGTTGGTTGCTGTCTTCAGTGGACAGTTCCAGGGCTGATGAAAAAAGAATGGCTTAAAAAAGCAATTAAATGGGTGGGAAGCCAGCTCTGGAGATGGGAGAAGGCAACGAAAAAAAAAAATAAGTGGAAATAGAAAGGGATTTGAAAATTGAAAGGCAAGCTAATTTGTCATTTTTGTGTAGAAATCTCCCAGTTGTGATTACCTGCTCTGTGTTACTAGGGTTTTAAGCTCATGTCCTGGAGATGTGACTTTTACTGTTGTCCTGTCTTAAAGAGGAAACACTAATTGAAAATCAGCAAGCTCAAGGGTTCAAAGCTGCCTCACTACACAGAAAGGCTTTGCTAAAAACCACATTTCCCTGAAGGAACATGTTGTGGTTAGTTTTTAGTTATCAACTTGACACAATCTTGAGTCACCTGGGAAGAGGGAGCCACAATTGAAGAATTGCCTTGATCAGGCTCGCTTGTGGCCATGTCTGTGAGCTACTGTCTTGATTAATTGATGTAGGAGGGCCCAGCTCACTGTGGGCAGTGTCATCCCTAGCAAATGTTCCAGGGCTAAAAATGCTAGCTGAGGGTGCTAATGAGCTGCTTTCCTCCTTGGTTTCAGCCTCTGCTCTTGCTTGAGTTCCGCCCTGACCTCCCTCAGTAATGGACTGAAACCCTTTCCTCCCAAAGTTGCCTTTGGTCCTGGTGTTTACCACACCTACAGGAAGCAAAGTAGAACAGAACATCTTAGGAAGAAAGGAAAGGCAGCTGCTTCTTAGAATATGCAGAGAAGCTGAGAGGGAAGTGTGGGGGAGGACAGAATAGGGTACCCTCCCTCCCGCTCCCCCATTGTATATAGCCAAGAAGCCCAGTTCCGCAGTCAGAGGTGCCTGGGTGTGACTTTTGTCCCTGGTTGATTGTGCATGTCTTGCTTTCCTTAAGGAGCTTCAATTTNCCCATATGACCCATGGGATGAGGTCACGTCTAGCAGATGAGAGGATTAAAGGAGAAAGTAATAGGACACTCAATGCACTCCGCAGAATGTCTTCCCCTCACAGGGCATCCTAGCCCAAACACAGGTGCTGGTCCAGTGTATGGGAGTTCCTGTTCCAGCCTGATGNATTCTATGGCCCAGGCTGATGCCCTATGGTGGGTAAGCAAGCCTCTGGGGCCATATAAGCCCCTCTGGATTCCCAAGGTCTGGAGACCCATGGGTACCAGAAACCCTGACTGAAGATGGTCAAGGGCAAGTATAATGCTCACATGAGTCCTGGCCAGGGATCTCTCCTCGTGGGAGCTGGCCTTACTCTCTGCAAACAGGTAGTGTTTAGAGGGGATGGGCAGCTCATTTTACTTTTTTGATAGAATTATTACTTTATTATTTTTCTATAAATACAGTACTGACTCATTTCAGGAAAGACAAATCAGCAAGCACAAAGAAACTTACAGAAGAAAATATAAAATATTCAGAATTTTCCCACCCACAAAAAGACATTAGTATGTGATTTTTTTTCAACTTTTCATTCTTAATGAATGAAATTATTCCCAAAGGAACGGGTTCTACTTTATTATCAGCCTACATTTGTCTCCATATCAACAGTTTGCTTTTTTTTAAACTATCATGCTTTTATTTCAATAATGTCCCCCCATACCAGATCCTCAACTGCTGCTGACTCCTTGGAGGGACTTCATGGCTAGCTTTTATGTAAATAGTTATCTACGGATAAATTATTTTTCTAGTTTAGTGCACATTTTCCAAGTCTTTTCCTCTTTTTCTGTGCAAATCCATGTCATAGTTCTCTGCTCTGGCAATCCATGATACAGCATGAACAGTTCTCTACTCTGGCTAGCTAAAGTCATAAGTATCTTAAGTATTTTGCACATTTATTTATAATAAAACATACATTGCTTTATAACAAAGAAATAAGTATATAAAATGTTATAGAAAATATTTTAAAGTCTGCTTTCATTATTGAAGTCTGGTCATTATACTTAGACATATGTAGAGCTATATATTTATACATATATGTATATTTAAAGTGTATAGTTACATACATGAATATGTTTTAGTAACAATTTAACATGAACATATTTTCATGTCAAATGCATTTTACCTCATAATTTTATTGGTTACCTATAATATTATTATGTCACTATAACATAGCCAACCCTATATTACCAATACTTGGTTTTCTCCAATATTTTACTATTAGATGATGCCTTGTTGAATATTATTTGACATACTGCATTTTGAAAGTGATGTCATTAATTATACATTGATGATGAAATTTAGTCTAAGTTTCAGTCTTAAAGAGCATTTTTAGGTTCCCAGGCTTCCTCACAGCCAATTTCATGTATAATGCAGTTAACTAGGATTTGGACAATACTGTCTTGTAGTGGATTCAGTCACATCTTCCTTATATCTCCAAATATATTCAAGTCCTAAATGCTAGTACCTTTGTGTGTGATGCTACTTTGTGGACATGCTAAGGGCATGCTAAGTCACTGTGGACTAGAGTGGGCCCTCTGATTCAATGACTGTTATTTTCACAAGAGTTGTAGATACAGAGACAAAGAAAGGTAACCCTGGGGCAAAGACAAAGATTGTCATTGTGCTGTCACAAGCCAAGGACTTCCAGAAGTCACCAGAAGTGAGAAGAAGCAAGGAAAGATTATCCTCTAGAGTCTTCACAGGAAGCACAGTGGCCATGTTGTCACCTCAGTTTTAAAGTTTTGGTCACTAGAGAAAACATTTTCGTTTTTCAAAGCTTCCCATCTATGGAACTTTGTTACGAGACTCCTAGGAAACAAACACTTTGGGTAATGTAGTTATCCATAGAATGAATACCACAAAGGACGGGCAGAGTTCTGATGTAGCCCACAGAAATATCTAGTGCATAATATAGGTGAGTCACATCACTACTGACTCAGTGCCTTTTAAAGTGACCTTCATGCCAAGTTCAATGGCTGGGCTGGAGCAATGCTGCTTTCTTGGGTCCCACATGGACAGGCAAGGAGATAGTGACAGATTGTGCCATGAGGTGCTACTTTTAGCAGCTGGGTCTAAGATGGAAGAGGACCAAACTAACTCACTCAACAACTGATGATAATCTGTCGCTATGGTACAGAGTGGTGAGCTATCCCCACCAAGCCATCCTTCTTGAGATGTACTCTTTGTTGGTGGATAAGGACATAAGGTGTTAGATGGTGAAGTGAACTGTGTAGAGCCTGGAGGACTTGATGAGCAGCGTTAGAGGGGACTGGGCACCAGAAGAAGATGGCAAAGTTGTGGTGGCTCACTGGTGTGATGGTCAGTTTTAAATGTCAACTTGCCACAGTCTAGAATCATCTGAGAAGAGAGCCTCAATTGCAGAGTATCNAGATCAGGTTGGCNTGAATGAGCAAGTCTGTGGGGGATGGTCTTGATTGTAGATTGACATGGGAAGACACAGGCAATTGTGGGAGNACTCCTCCCTAGGCATGGAACCCTGAACTCTGTAAGAATGAAGACAGCTGGTTGAGCTGAGCATTGATAAGCAGGCCCCATGAGTCCATTCATTTCTCTCTGCTGGTGACTGTGGACAGGATGTGACTGGCTGCCTTAAGCTCTTTTTGCTGTGACTTTCCTGCATTTATGCACTATAGCCTGGAATTGTAAGCCAAACAAACCCTTTCCTCCTCACTGTTGCTATTGGTCTGGATATTTTATCACAGTAACAGAAATAAAAGTAGGACAACAAGCAGTAACTTTTTACCACTGGCAATACCAGCCTGGGGGAAGCTCCCATCAGAGGAGCAGGAATGCTGATACCAGCCTGGGGGAAGCTCCCATAGGAAGGGATGGAGGGAAGGGTGTGGGGTCTCTGAGATGAGGGAAATCTAAGATTAAGTAGGTGATGTTCAAAGGGTTTTTTTCTATGTACACAGGAGAGGGAACTATGCATTTCATCTTGACATTTCCTATTTTTATCAGGCAACAAACAAACAAAAAAACAACAAAACAAGATGAAAAAAATCCAACCAGCCAACCAACTGAAAAAAAGCATTCTGTGGCTGAGATTTGGTTACTGTAGGTCTGTGGGCTTTGTAGAACCGTGATTTGGTTACTGTAGGTCTGTGGGCTTTGTAGAACCGTGTTTAATTGTTCTAATCCATTTAAGTTTAGTAACTAAGGACCAGCCAAACTTGAATCCCAGGCATGTTCTAGGAGGATGATTGATGTAATGTGGCAAGTTAAGGCTTTGGAATCACCAGCTAATTTCCTTTATGTCCCACACGTTAATTACCAGAGGAAACAATTTCATTCTGAACAAAGGAGGCTCTAACAAGATGCTGATTCTCACGAGCAATTACTGAGATTCGAGAAACTCTGGGAAGGGAGTCAGACGGCAGGGACCTCTGTGCCTCCTGTGCCACTGCACAGGGAGGAGGTATGGATCTGCCTGCTGTCGTGCAGGGGACTAATGTCGTGTTCCGAGACTAATGGTGGGACATCTGACCCAGACTAAGCAATGTTGGGAATGGGCTTACATCTCTGTAGGCGATTGTTCGCAGGTGCCATGGCATGGCTTATCCAAACTTGATGACTCCTAATGCTGAATTATTTTCATTATGAAGTTACTAAAATAAACACATACTTAAAGCCTTGCATAAACCTTTTAATAGCTCACTGACAGCTATCAGACCCCATCACATGTCCATGTGGAAGTAAATGTGTAAATGTTCTTCATTTCTTTCATCTTGTAGCCTTGATTTGTATTTAATATGTTGGACAATGTTTAGCTGAAGTGAAATCATCACCATCTACGTGAGTCTAGGTCATTTTTATGTCTATAAGTATGTGTATGGTGTATGTATATGTTTGTGTGTGTGTGCACATATATGCATATATGTTCAGAGGCCAGAGGTTGATGTGTCTTCCTCAATCACTCTTTACTTTGCTTTCTGAGACAGGCTTTATCACTGAACTTGGCACTCATCAATTTGGTGACACTGGCTGGCCAATGAGCCTCAGGGGATCCACTTGTCTCCCTTGCCCTTCCCCATCCCCAGCACTGGGGTTACAGTGCCCAGCTGTTGTGTGATTCTGCAGATATGAACTTGGGTCCCCATGCTTGCAAGGCTAGCACTTTACCAAGTGGGCCATCTCCCCAGCCCTGGTTCTATTGGGTTCTCCATGCTATTGCTATGGTGTCCCTTTGCTCACATAATGTCACAAGTATTTATCATTCACTTTCACCACATTGTATCAGTCTTGGCTATCTTTCCATTTTCAGCATGTGTGTCATGTTTATGGTGGCCATATATATCTCATTATTAGTATTTTTTTGTTGCTGGTGTGTTACAGAGAGGGAATTCTCAAACTCAAGCTCAGAGCTTACATAGTCACTGAAAGCTGTCAATCAAAGTCTGAGACATTGTTGGTTCTTGTAGAAAGGTCTTGTTGTGGCAGAGTTGTAGACCAAGCTCCCTGGAGGTGTGTAACCTCTCTCAGGTGCTGCTGGCTTTAGCTGGGAACAGCTTTGCTTAGATATTCTTTTTCTCTAGTACAGCATGATGGTGCAAGTAGGGGTGAGGCAGGCAGGGCTGGAGGAAAGGGACACTGAGCTACGAAGGGAAGACAGGGCATTGTGAGCCCATTTGCTCACAAGATATGAGTCAGATACAATGCTGACTTTGACCTTGTTGTTGTTGCAGTGAGTGTAATATAGTGCTGTTGCTGTAAAACAGAAAGGTTTTAGAGTCAAGGTGAATACAAGATGACTTGATTATGAATTCCAGTTCTACTGCTTACAATTGCATGGCCTTGGTCAGTTTTGGAAACACACAAAAGTCCACTGGGGCAAGCTTTCCAAATGCAACGACCTAAGTTAAGGTAGATGTTTTCATTTTCTGTCAAGTAAGAGTCCTGTAATGGAGTCCAGGAATGAGGTATTTGAGGACTTGACAGCATTGGCAGTCAGGCTTTCAGTTTGGTCTTCCAGCAGCCTTGACTTTATGAGCGTAATTAGAGACATTAGGTGCTATGTTTGTATTTCAGCCTCTGGTGGAGTGATAAAATAAGGTCCAGGGCTGGCATGTAAGGGAGCTTGACAACATTTGTGGGTAGGCTTCCTCCTTCTCAGTCTTCTGCCAGCCCTTACTCCATGTGCATGATCAGAGATGCTAGCATTTCAGTCTGATCAGATGAGGTCTGCATTTCAGTCCTCGGTGGAGGAAGAGAAGGACCGCTCTCCTCTAACTTCCTAAGTGGGAGTCACATTGTCAGTTGCTTCATCATCCAAAATTTACTCCCCAGGTCATGCCTACCACAAAAGGAGGCCTAGAGAAGAGGAAGAGAAATTCCTCCCCGCCCCGTGTGTGTGTGTGTGTGTGTGTGCAATCAAGATGACAGGATAGAAGGGAATTGGCTGTTTCTACTCCCTAAATCTTAGTTCTTATGTATTTCAAGGTGGGGAAATGCTTGTTTACTTCACAGACAATACTTGGACAGTTCAACTGAGTTTCAAAAGAGAGCTATTGACATAGCACCTGATGTTTATCAAGTTCAAAGCCTGGTACAATGTTGGGTATAGTACGGCTTTACCCATGATTATGGCCTCCATATATAGAATGATGCAAAGTGTCTCTGACATTCAGATGATAAGGGTAGTCACAGTGATGATTGGTAGTGATGACAAGCTGATATCAGGCTGTGCATGGTGCTTTCTGTCAGCCCCCAGTCTCTGCAGGCAANACTGGATAAAAACCCATCCTTGCTCCTTAGAGCTGTGCTATTCAAGGGAAGTTACTTAGCTCTCAGTGTTTCCTTATTGCTAAACAAGGAGAGCAACATGAGCCACCTACTGGGGTAAGAAGGTTATTATATACACACTGGTACATATTAAATACACAGTTCTCTTACCATTCTTCTGTTGAGGCACAGCATTAATGAACCCTCTCCTTAATAGATTTATCAACATTGGACATGGATTCCTTGCTTGCCTTTTAGAATGAAAGATCCATTCAGGAAAGGGATATAGCTCTCTCTGATGCATATCCAGTGCCTGGGACAATACCTATAGGTACTTAATGGATAACTGGCATTATCTATTAAGTAATCTGCAAATTTGTAATCTGCAAATTTGGTGCCTTCCTAATGGGCATATTGCCTGTCAGAAGGGACCTGACTTCCTAGCTCCTTATTGTATTATCTGCTACTAAATAGTGCTACAACAGCAGGAGCTAGCCACAATCTACAAGAAGTCTGGCAGTAGGGTGCAGTAGAACTGATGCCTGAATTCCACACATGGTCCCACCACTAGCTACCCATAAGACTTTGGGGACAGAGGACATGAGGTCTTCATTTCTTTATCTGTGAAATGGTAATGATGCTTACCTTATTGAGCATTTGGAGGATTTAAGTGTGCGAATTCATTTTAAAGTCCAGGGTATGTTTCTTTTATATCTTTATGTATACCATGTCCATCTGTGGTGGGAGGGGCTCTGTGCAGCATGGATATGGGGGATATACAATCCATGAAATGAAGGAACTTTGGTCATATCAGGCCACACTTGAAAGCAGAAGGCCTTGAGTTGGGCACAGGAGTTGTAGAGAGGAAGGCAGCTTTCTGGGGCACAGCATTTGCTTCCAACTGAGATGTTTTCTCTGATATAGGAAATGCCATATAGCATTCTGAGAAGCTTGGCATGCCTCGATGAAGAGACTGTGGTGTGATTGACTGTCCCACTGGAGGGCAAGGGGACTGTGTGCATCAGATAGATGAGAATTCAAACCCTGGAATCAAATAAAAGAACCCTGGGAAGCAAATAGAAAATGATGGGTAAACATGGAAATGAAAAGGGAAGTGTGGAGAAGGGATAAAGTGTGTGTGTGTGTGTGTGTGTGTGTGTGTGTGTGTGTGTGTGTTGGGGGAACAGGAGGACTTTCCACTTCTAATGAGCTCAAATGGGGCCTTGAATATTATTTTGCTGAGATCTGTCTCACCTTGGGGACATAAAGCCAGAAGCTTTTGTTGACAGTGCACAGAAGAGAAACATTGTCAGTTACTGAAGGCAAAAGGAACAACAGGCTTTGATGTCTTTAAATCAGTTTAGCTGAGATTATTCCAGGTGTGTGTGATGAGCAGTGAGCAGCAAGGACACACAACTGCCTCTGCCATCGCAGTCAAAGGCAGTGAGAGGTGTCTGGAACCTCACCAGGAGGAACCCGAAAGCTTCTCAGTCAAGGTCACCTCCAAGACAGAATCCCTGTCCTTGTAACTGTTGCGCCACATACAAGGCTCATCAGGGACATTATTCACAGTGGTTCTCCACAAACCAAATCTCCCCATTTCACCACNTGGATCAGGACAGAGTCTTTCACAAAAGTGGACCTGTGGCTTTAAGCACCCACATATTATAATGGTTCCCCGCCTCCAGGACACTTGAGGTAGAAAGTCTGGTGGTTTCAGTTACAGACTGGTTACATAGGTAGTTTGGTACCTGGGTTGGCTTAGAGTAGGAAGGGGGGTGTTTTAGAATCAGCCCAGCTTTGTGCCTTCTCTAAAACTGTACTGTGTGGGTAGCTGATGATGTAATCCATCAGCATGACGAGTACTCTGCCAAACAAAAATTGAAAATCACGATGAAAAATGAAGATACACAAGAAAATATGATTTAGGAAGAAAAACAAATCTCTCCAAGTCTGGGAGATAGGGGATGGGCACTGTAGTGTCTGCTGGATATCAGAATTTGTTAGAAGCAGACAAGGGGGGGTGCACATTTTTCTGGGACACTGGAGTGGTGTTAAACATCATTAAAGTACAGTTAAAATCTGTTAAAATGACTGTCAGTGTTTATGATAAGTTCTTCAAATGTATATGTAAGCATTCCTGATGTTCATTTCCTGTTTCTTTACAAAGATGTTGGGNATGGGAGAATTTGACTCCCTAATTGGCAGTCATTGGATTCTCCATAGTTGCCCTTGTTACCTTGAATAAAAGCATTATATAAGTTTAACACCCAACTATGCTACCCTTATAAGTGACACCATCTGCGAGGAACACCCAATGAATGCCTCAAGACAACTTGGAGCGTCTTGCAAGCAAAGATTTCAGCTGATGGCCATGGATGCTGAAGGTGCAACCCAGCTAGGGACCTTTAACACAGTTTGTACCAGACTCTACAACCTTTCCGCTTTGTCTAGGGGGAGACCACTTCCCCTAGTGGCCTAGCAGGACTGGTATGAATGGTACTAAGAAGCAAGGGCCNGGTGGCAGTGGTATGGCAATGGTATGGTCATCTCAGAGAGTACTGTGAGCCTAAGCAGTCTTGATTGGAGAGTAATACAGGAAGCAATCGATCTGAGTGCTTTAAGTTGTGGCTGAGTTGTGAGAGGGGACTAGGTAATGTAGTTGGCTGCTGGACAGAAGAAGAAGATGCTAGGCTGTTCAAGAATGGCCAGAATAGGAAGAAGGGCAGGAGAGAGAGAGAGAGAGAGAGACAGAGAGAGAGAGAGAGAGAGAGAGAGAGAGAGACAGAGAAAGAGGAACAGAGAAACAGACAGAGAGATAGACAGAGAGACAGAGAAAGAGAGATAGAGATAGACAGAGAAGGACAGAGA
>LZPO01076207.1:20088-31805 GCA_001675575.1 Neotoma lepida
CATCCATCTACCCACCCACTCATCATCCATCCATCCATCCATCCCTCCATCCATCCATCTACCCACCCACTCATCATCCATCCATCCATCCATCCATCCCTCCATCCATCCATCTACCCACCCACTCATCATCCATCCATCCATCCATCCATCCATCCATCCATCCATCCATTGGACATTCATTTGTTGAGCAACATTCTAGGTGCCAAGAATTTTTCTAAGACCTAGGAATACAAAGATTAGTCTTAGAAATAGCTCTGCTAACAAAACTCTAGCTGGAGTGAGACAGGCTTGCAAACAAACATGCACCTTGTAGAAACTGGCCCAATGGACTGTGTGGAGGGGAGTTTGGAAGATGTTTACCTTCATGAATTCTTCTGTTTTCTGTCTGGAATGAACATGACTGCCATGCTAACAGGATTGTAGGAACACATGTGCTTGCACACTTGACTCTACTTGGAATTGCTAGAAGGCTGCATGTGATAGCAGAGTGGCTTCTAGAATTCTCTGAACCCTGCTTTCAAATAATGAGANTCTTAAGAAACACTCATAACAGTGAGAAGCATGAGTCACCTAGATGGGAAGATTTATTCATTCTAAGAAAAGCGCTGAGTGTATGTTTCTTTCCTATGGAAAGTTTGGAAGGTAGAATAGATGAAATGTAAAAGATCAAAACAGAAGAAATAGATGAAATATNTAATAACCTTGCAGAGAAGGTGTGGAGAGAACCATTGTTTGGGAAGTGAGTGAGAAGTTTTTATTGGTAAAAGTTAGTCTTTTTATTAACATATGGATGTCTCATTTTTGCCAAACCAGCTGCTTCAAGTTGCAGTGTTTGGAGATCTTAGTTGATGCCTGTGCAGCCTGAGGTTTTGTCTTTAGATGTAGTGCTCCAGCCTGGTGTGGTTGCTTGTCCCTGATTCCTTACTAAATTCCACTCTTCGTGCTTGGGGGCAGAGCAGTAGCACACAGAATTGGGGTCTTCTACTCCAGGGCCTTTGCATGGACTGTTCTTCCTGCCTGAGCTTGCTTGGTCTCCCCTCAGCTAGTTCATTGTCAGTGTTTAGGTCTCTGCTTAAATGTCTGCTCTTCAAATGATTTGTCCTAGGTATCTGACTGTGTGTGTGTGTGTGTGTGTGTGTGTGTGTGATACATTTCATTTTTCTTTTGTTGAAAATAAATTTTTCCCCCTCATATAATATATCCCGATTACTATTACTATTTCCCCTCCCTCTACTCCTCCCCCTTCCTCCCACTTCCCCTCCTCTCTGGATCTATCCCGTTACTGTCTCATTAGAAAACAAATAGGTTTCTAAGGTATAATAATAAGATAAGATAAGGAAGGAAAAGAGTGCAAGGAAAGGCACAAGAAACAGATAGAGCTGCAGAGACCCACTCCTTGGCACACTCAGGAATCCTGGAAAATACTAAACTAGCAGTTTCACTGCTTTTGTCCTTCCCTGCATGATCTCAGCAGTGAGCTGCATGTTATCTCTACTGTGGCCCACAAGTTCTGACTGGCTACNGGCAATCACCTGAACCCTGACCTCAACCTTTGTGGCTGCATTTTGTGTCTGGGGGCATGTGGATCCTGAGGAAGGTGCTTCTGAAATTACAGAGAATTAGTATGTGGCCGGGTGATGTTACTTCAAGGAGGCTGTTAGAGACAGACACAGGGAGCAGTGGTGGTGTTAGATGCAGTCAGGGATCAGTGGAAGTGCTAGAGGCAGTGGGGGAGTGTCTGTGCATTGCAAGGGTTCAGAGCCACAACTCCTTACTCTACCTTTCTTTTCTAGGAGTAGCCAGCCTAAAAATGAATAAACAAACAAACACACCCAAAAGGCAAGGCAGGAGAGGAAGGTAAGGCAGAGTAGGGCAACTATCAATCATTGTTGGCTGTCAAATTTTCTAGCATGGTGTGTTTTGGGAGATGCCCTTCTCCGTGGGCCTCCGTGGACGTTATTGAGATACTATATGCAAACACTCAGGCTAGTGCCTGCGTGCCACATAGAAAGTGTTACCCAAGTGCCAGCTGTCACAAGCTGAGGGGTTTCACATATGTAAAAAGCAAATGTGGGGGCTGAAAAGTAGGTTTTTGATAAAATGCTTGAGGACCTTAGCACCCACGTAAAAGCCAAGTGGAATGGCATGTGCCTGTAACCTCAGATCTGGAGAGGGATAGATAGGGCACCTGGGGCTTGCTGGCAGCAGCCTAGCCTAACTGGTGACCTGCAGCTTCAGGCTCAGGAGAAACCCTGTCTCAGAATAAGGTAGAGGAGGAGAAGTGCTTGAAGAATGAGCTCCCAGTGTTGACCCCTGGCACATCCACACACTCACACATGTGCACACAAATACTCATGTGCATATTATACACATATCCTCCCCCAATACAAAAATAGAAAACAATTCCCAAGAACTTTAAAAGTGTATGTGTTTTACACATCAAATGGGGTCTTAAAGGCAAGGATGTGTGTGTCTCTTCCCGGGGTACTAGAAATACCCGATAAAGGAGCATTTAGTTCTTCCTTTATTTGAGAGCTTCCTGACAAATCAATAAGTGGCTGTGGTCACAAGAGGAGTAGAGCTTCATGCCTGGACGTAGAGAAGGTTCTATTTTCACCTCTGTGAGCCTAAGGATGTTAAACTGGATTGACCCTAGATGCCCCACCCCCACTGCCTTGACTTTAGAGATGATAAAACACACAGGAAGCTAGGCTGTCCCAAGACGGCACAGGTAGGATGAGGCAGAGGTAGATTATGGACAATTATCTTAAGAAGCACTGGGAAGGAGAGGCCTGGGAGACCCTTTCAAGTCCTAACTCACTAGACTAGCCCATTGAATGATACCAAGTCAGGGGCTGGCTACTAGCATATTCATTCAGGATTTAGGGACCAAAGACCACTGTGAGCTGGAGAAGCAGGCACGAAAGTGCCCTGGGCTTCCTTTGNCTCCACTTCCTCCCTTTATTCTGGAGGCCAACTCTGCTGAGCACATGGCTGGGTGGTGCTGTTGGTCAGGGTGACACACCTCTAATATCCCTGTGGCCTTCAAACAGGGATGGATTGCTGGTCCTGGGCCATGCAATCTCCAGGGAGCCTCTGCCTCTGCATCCCTCTGCGGTTCTCAGACTCAGAAGAGGTGGTGGGGGCTGCTGGAGACCGAGGATGTCCAGAATGCAACAGCAAGGTTTATTCTTAATGCGCAGTTACAAGCCGGCAAGTTACAACAGCACCTTGTCGCAACAAGACGGGAGGAGAATAGCTCTTTCTTTGTGAGCTTAGCTTTTAAAGGCAAAAACCCCAAAATTTCTCAAAGTGGGGGGGTTAGTACGGGCTCAGTTTTGACTAGCTTACTCTTAGGAATTTCTACAGTTCCTGAGTTGTCTAGTTATCTCATCCTTAAGCTGTTGTTTGTCACAAGACCTCTCCTATAGATTATCTCTGGCGTTGGGACATTCTGTGGTTAATCAGTTGCTTTCAGATAGTCCTCCGGGCATCCTGACTTTGTGACTTTGTACTGTTTCAATTCCTGGAGCCTCTGTCAGCATTTCTNGGAAGCTCAGAACTTAAAACTCAGGCCTATTTCTTTTAGTTCAAGCAGAGGCTGTTAGTTTGACCTTATTTTTGAGTGAGGGGCCTATTTTTGAGTGAGGGTCCTTCACTTATCTTCCTGCTTCTCCAGCCTTTGAAAATAATCCCTTCAGAGAGTTTTTTTTCACATCATCCTCTTTGAGTTTGGTACATTTTCCCAAGAAGGGGTAAGGAGAGAGAGAGAGAGAAAGCGAGCGAGCAAGCGAGCAAGCGAGCGAGAGAGAGAGAGAGAGAGAGAGAGAGAGAGAGAGAGAGAGAGAGAGATCTGCTGAGTGTGGGACATAGGGGTATGAACTTTATAGACAAAGGGAATGCATTGGTTTTCCACTTTGGAAAAGGCAGTGGTGTTTGAGTGCTGCCACTCAGTGTGGGAGTGAGCATCTGGACAAGAACTCACAAAAGAGGCCCAGGATCCTGCAGCCTCTTAGGACAAAGCTGATCGAGTAAGTGATGCTCAGTACAGAGATGATGAAGCTGGAGGAAGCATCAGTTGGGAGCCATCTCTCTGTCTCTCTCTGTCTCATGTCTCTGTTTCTCTCTGTCTCTCTATGTCTCTCTTTCTCTCTGTGTATGTGTAGGGGGTGAAAGGAGGGAAAGAATGGAAGAAGATGATGATTTGGGNTATATAAAATATTTACAGTTTTGGATTTGGGGATTGCCTGAACTTAGTTCAGAGCAAATAAGGAAAAGATCAGAGAGGAGATGGGTCCAGGTACTGGGCTTGACAATTTATTAACCAGAAGTAGATNATGGAGCNGGACAGGTTAGAAGGGAAGCTGGGGAGCAGTACGAAGTGCTGTGACTTTGAAGCCTGTGGAACAGCGGTATGGAAGGGTTCAGAAAACCTTTTGGTACAAGGCTCCGCAAACCAGGAAAAAGGTGTTAACTGCATTTACTTCGCCACATTCAGCCATCACCCACTGTGATGGTTTTGTAAAATGTCACTGTGGGTAGTTGAGTAGGCNGAATTTCTTAGAACCTCCCCTCTGTTAGACGTGTTGTTTCCTCTCAGTGAGCACTGGTCTTAAGAGAGAGACTCCAGGGAGAGTAGTGGGGTGGGTGGGAAGCAGCAGCCATCCCGTTGCTCCTGCTAATCTGCTGGAGCACCACACTGGCCTAAAGCAGGTCCCCATAGCTGCCTTCNGTATCCTGATTTCCCCTTCAGCTCTAAGTCTGAGCTCTGGTGTGTGTTAAGGTCAGTGACAAAGGGCTCTGGTTTCCACGGGGCACTCCACTGCTAAAGTGAGAAGCACTAAGATGACAGATGTCCTAGCCCATCTTCACGAGCTGGGTTCCATGCTCCTGCTGTGGGCTCCAGGCTGCTCTTGATTTCCTCCACTTTCTCTTACCTGCTGCCTTCCCTGGGGCTTCTAGCCCAGCACCAAAGAGGACTGCCTTGGAGAGTCCATGGGTGCACCATATAGCAGTTCTGCTTGAACCATGGAGTGTGGTGGAACCCTGACCAGTACATGCTTCAAAAGAAAGAGACAGACAATGATTGGAGGAAAAGTGGATGAGAGCACATGGAGTCTATGACTGCTGGTCATCTTTATGCCTCCCATGGAGGAAGCAATCTCTCTGTGTCAGTGTAGAAGTGCAAGGCTAATTTTGGAGGTGCTTGTACTCTGTCTTGGTTTCTGATGTTGAGTTCCAATGCTTGCATAAGACATGAGTCNGTAGGAGTTTGGGAATGGTGGTAAAACGGTGGCAGTCAGTGACAGGTGACACTTTGGTAAGTTTGAAAAACAAGAAGAGAACAGGATCCTGAAGATAAGTGACTTCAGGTTAAATATGGCAACGAAAATATTTAGTCATCCAATCTTTACCAAAAATATGTTTTTATTCATGTGAAAAGCACAACATATTATATTTAGCATTTAATAGAATCCCTATTGAGAAAGCATAGTATCTAAATCAGACTTGTCATAGAAGGTTGCGGCTGTGCAGTCTAAGGCTCGTCCCTGAGTGTGTTGCTTGAGAGTAAAGAGTATTTTTGACTCTAGGTTTGGCTACTTTGCTATACTCTTGCTTCTATTACACACAGACATTGCTGCAGGGGAAAAATAGCAATTTAAACTGCTGACAATATTTACGCATTTCCTGTGTGCCTTGGGGTGTCTGAGCTCACCGTATAAGTGATTCAGTGACTTGAAAGACAAGGGAGAATGTGACTACAGCTCTGCTTCACAACTGGATNCAAAGCAGATGCAACTTTCCTCCTTTTATTTTCTTGCAGCACCAGCACTTTGGGGGACTTGGAATGCCTGGAAAGAGGAAAGAGCCTATGTGTGCTTGTGAGTCCTCAATGCTGGCCGTAGAGAAAGCTGTTTTGAAATATGAAGGGCTTGCTTTGTGCTCGAGGTAGAGAGAAGTGCTCCGTTCCTCTCATCTCCCGCCAGCTTCTTTGAGGCAGTCATTGACCTAACATTTTGATTAACCAAGATACTAGGCTCCTTTTGAAGGTCAAACTTGGCCCGACTGTGGGATGGAGGACCACCCTTTTCTGAATTAAGTTTTGCCTGATGAGTTTGTCATTTCTTCAAAGGGCTGGGCTGGGGTGGTTATATTTTCTGGGCAGGGCAAATGCAGTGTGGTCCTTGGCAGCTCTCCGATTCCAGGNACCTCAGTTGTATCTCCTGCCAAGAGGCTGCCCCTTAAATCTTAGATAGCCTGTGTACTCCACTTGTGGCAGCAACCCAATGCTGTGCTGACTGAGGAGCTGGGTCTTTGCACAGGGATTCATTTTTCTAGTCCCACAGTCCCCAGTCTATGATGACTCCAGTAGCTCTCTCTTGTTCTGCCATCTCACTCATCTGCCATTTGGAAACCAGCTCTACCCCAGGCTACAGTGCGAAGAACTTACGTTAATTAGATACTTAAAATGGACAGATGTTGTGTTAAACATTTCACATCCTTCACATTCTTCCTCTAATAGTCATATGGAAAAAGCCATTATGATCTGCCTTTTGCATATGAGAAAGTGGAGCATGGGCAGGACTTCCAGACCCGTAGACTTTGTGAGCTCTAGAGCCAGACGTCAGCTTCCAGTAGACACTGAACCTGTACTCAGCCTCTGCGCTCCCCACCTCCTTTGTTCAAATCTTCATTTCTCCACTGCCTGATTGTCAACAGTGTGTCTGCTGCAGACAAATAACAAAGCTCTGGATCTTAGTTTGCCTCAGCTAACATGACTTCCCTTGAGCATTTTGTTTCAAGGCTGAGAAAACCTTCTGCACATGAGCAGCTCAATTAAAGTGCCCTTGAGAAGGTTCATCGGGAGCTTGCTTTCATCCTGACCATAACTAATCCCCAGAGAGGGGAACCAGGCCAGAAGTAGTCTTTGAGATATTGCATTTGTGAAACTGGCAGAGTAACTTTAAAAAATACATTNGGTTCTCATAAGCAGGTCTGGGATCTAAGTGAAATAGAATTTGAAATATGGTAAGGATAAGGCTGTAAAAGAATCATGAAAATTGCTGTATTTCTGTAGTCAGGTCTCTAGAAACACATTAAGTGGATTGATGTACAACCCCAGGCAGTGGCAGAACACTCCAAGTTGGTCCTCCTTCCATCTCCCCCTCCCCTAGCCTTCCTCTCTAGCCTTCTTGAGCTCACAGTGTACCACAAAGTGCTGAGGACTATGAAATCCCTGCCCACATAAGGAATATGGTAGGAGAGATAATTAACAAATAAATCACTATGTATACAATAGACTAAGCAGTGGCTACAGAAAGATGAGAAAATGGCTAGATGTTGGTGACACATGCCATCGTAGTCACATGTAAGCAGACACCTGAGAGGATTCGGGGATTCAGCCACAGGAGTGTTTGAGAAAAGGTTCCCTATCGGAAGGGAATCATGAGTACAGAGATCTTGAGGCTGGAGCACGTGTGTCTTTTTCAAGGAATGCCGGATAGAGATCAAGGCACCCAGCGTGGGTGGGCAACGGGAAGAGCAAAGGAAACAAAGCTGTGGAGTTGTCCAGGGGAAAGACAAACTGTGGGGCCAGCTTGGTGGTTATTTACTCTCAGAATCACATGTGTTACTGGAGGGACTGACGTAATGGTGTGACATCGCCTGGCTCGCTGCTTCACAGAGTCACAGAGACACAGTGGGAACAGTGGACCAAGGGGACAAAGTGTTAGCAGGGAGTCAAGAACCTGATGGTTGCTGTGGTTATGCAGGCAAGGGGAAGGGTGACTTGGGAGCCCATAGGCTACTGGAAATCCAGTGCTAGTGTTTCTGGCCTGCATGGGGTGCTCAGTAAAGGGCAGCTGCCAGCAATTCCTCCTCTTTTAACATGCACACAGCTTCTTCCTACCCAAGGCTTTCTTGCCACTCTCTTAGACCTAGGATGGCCTTGTGCTCAAGTTACTTTGACCAATAACAGTAGAGAGTATAATACCAATACCATGGCATCTCTAGACCCATTCTTTAAGAAGCTTGGAAGCTTCCAAGTACCCTCCGAGGAGTCTAGCTACCATGTAAAGAATGTAGGTATGTGCTATGGGAGGAGGAGGTGCCAACAGGGAGTAGGGAGAAGGGAGAAGGTAGGGAGAAGAATAGAGGAGAGAAGGGAAGAGAGAGGAGACAGGCTAGCAGATGGGTCAAGTATGTGGAGGAATTCTGTACAGGCAAAGAAGCATTCTTAGATTTCCATCCCAATCTAGCTGCTGGATGGATTAATCGAGCCATGTGAGTGACATCAGCTCAGGCCAATCAGAGCAGAAGAACCACCCAGCTGAACCCTGCTTAACCTTTCAACTGTGAAACATTTTAATCCATTTAGTTAAGAGGTGGTTTATTACATGACAATAGAGATTTGAAACTGTTGATGTCATTATGCCTAGGTCATGAATTGGGACAGATAAATTGTAGCCATTAGATCAATCTGTTTGTAACTTTGTTTTGTAAATAAAGTTTTATTGGAACACAGTCAAGTTTATGTTTTAAAACACTGCCTGCTTGCTTTCACACTACACAGTAGTGTTGAGTAATTGCAACCCAATACTATATATGGCCAACAAAGTGTGATGCGCTTAGGATTTCTCTGAAAGTTTTCCTTCTTACACAGCACATTTCATGCAGCTGGCTTAGATCACCAGGTTAGTAAGTACTCAGGAAAGGACTCAAATCCAGGTCTGTCTGATTTCTGTGTGCTTTGTATTCTGCCATATTGACTCCATTTATGAAACATACAGACCTCAGAACTTTTTATTGGTCTGTGCTAGTGCTATGGTTTGAATGCTTGTCTTTTCTAAAATTTATGTTGAAATTTGTTTGTTGTGATGATGTTAGAAGGTGGGACTCTTGAGCAGGGTCATGAGGGATTAGTACATTTATAAACAGATGAGATCAGGTCCTGCTTTGCTTCTTTGCTGTTCTGCTTCCTACTGATCACATGCGGATCAGTAAAAGANGATGATGACACCTTGATCTGGCAATCCCCAGCCTCCAGAACCGTGAGCCAATGTTTCTGTTCACTATAAACTACCCAGCCTCTGGCATTCTGTTCACAGTAGCACAAAACAGACCAAGACATATAGGTCAATAGAGTTGAGTGAGGATGTCGTTATGCTACCTTTGGGGAGGGAAGTAAAGAGAGTCAGCTCTTCACCTTCTCCTCATCCCCTTTTCACAACTAAAATACTCAAAGAAAGTCTTACAAATAGATGAATCAAGCCGAAGATGGACTATCAGGGCTTGAAGATAATGCAGAAGATCCTGAACAAATAAAACAAAGAAATATGAAAAAATTTAAAAAGCACAGAAAGGAACATACAGAAAATGTAGGATACAGGGGAAAAAAACAAACAAAAATAAAAAGCAAAACTTAGAGTTATAGGCATAGACGAGGGAGAAGAATCTCAAGTCAATGGCATAGACCAGATCTTCTACAGGATCATAGAAGAAAACTTTCCCAAACTAAGGAAAGACACATCCATACAGATATAAGAAGCACACAGAGCACCAAATAGACAAGACCAGAGAAGAAATCTTCAGAGTATCATAGTTAAAACATTAATTATATAGAACTAAGAAAGTGTATTGAAACCTATAAGAGAAAAAAAAATACAAGTCATATATAAAAGAAAACCCATCAGAATAACACTGGTTTCTCAACGGAAACTTCAAAAGCTAGAGGACCCTGAAACAATGCATTCCAATTCCTAAAAGACCACAACAGCCAACCTAGAATAATATACCCAGCAAAACTGTCCACCGGAGTTGTAGGAGAAAAACTTTCTACAATATAAATGGCNACAAAATTCATATCTAACAAACCAAACCTAAAGAAGATACAGGAAGCAGTATTTTGGGCTGAAGAGAGGATTAAGCATACAGAGAGACTGTGGAAATGAATACAAAGCCATAAATACACAAACAACACCAAAACCAACAACACAATGACACAATTAGCACACACATTTCAATAATAACTTTAAATATTAANGGCCTTAATTCTCCACTCAAAAAACACATGCTGACTGATTGTATCAAGAACAAAATCTACCTGTCTGTTGTCTACAAGATAGTTTTAAAAGCCATGCATTTTAGTTTTTGAGATAGGCACCACCTTAGAGAAAAATGATGGACAAAAGTATTCTAATCAAATGGGATGAGGAAGCAAGCAGGAATTGCAATTCGAATATCTGATAAAATAGACTTCAAACTAAAACTAATCGGAAGAGCTAGAGACATTTCATTCTAATCAAGGGAAAGTTAAATATAAGACAATACCATCCTACACATATATGAGTCAATCTCTGGTGCACCCAATTTCAATTTCACAAACAATATACTACTGGATTTAAAAACACAAATTAACACCAGCCATTAAAGGTAGCAGATTTCAGCACCCCAGTTTCTCCAACTGACAGCTCATCTGGTCAAAAAACAGAGAACCATCAGAATTAATAGCATCATGTATCAAATGGGCCTAACATATATCTACAGAATATTCCACACAAACACCAACGAATGTACATCANCATACAGAGGCTTCTCTAAAAAAGACCACATTTTGGAGCACACACANAAAAAATCTTTAAAAATTAAAAAGATAGAAATAACTCTGTGTNTCTTATCTGGCCATAGTGCAATGAAACTTAAGATGGATAGCAAATAAATCTCTAGGAAACACGCAAACTTAGGGAGATTAAACAGCCCATTACTGAATGATGAATGAGTTGAAGAAGAAACCAAGAAAGAAATCAAATCAGAAAGTTCTTGGTTAGTCCCGTGATATATATGCCACCATTGTACCACTGAGCATGTCTTGCCAGTTCTTTAATTATTGTGCCTTGCAGGGTCCACAGCTTGATAAGACTGATGATTGCTTTTCTCTTGGTAGCATGCCTNGCACCTTCTAGTACTATGAGAGTTAACCAGGAGCAATGAAGCTTGCAGATGAATCCCAGCTTGATTTCTCCATATGACTCAACATGTGCTTTCTTCAGTAGTAGGGTCTTACTGTTGAGTTCTGGAGGGTAACCAAGAGTATGTAATAACCTGTAACATTTGTGGGAGGGTCTATGGGACCTCACTGGNGAGCAACTTCAAAGGTGATAACCCTTGCACTGGGCTTTTTATTTGCTAGCCTGTGGTGTCTAGTATGGATATTGTTACCTCATTATAAAGTAACTCCATTAAAACTATTTTCTTGGCTTGGGAAAGAGTATCAACAGTGTTGAGAAGTCAGGACATCAAAAACAGGTGAAATTGCCCAAGGTGCTTGGTCCCTAAACTGTAACACATGCTTATACTTTTAATTTGCCCATCAATTTATGCAACTTACTTATCCAGAGTAAAGCTCATCCTAGAAGCTCAACACATTCTCTTCATCTAGCACCTCGGTCGGGTGAACATTCTTACCACATGCTTCCTGAAGGGGGACCTGAGACTCAAGAGAAGTCATTAATCCAAAGTCACCTGGAGAGCAAATGGCAGCAACAGGGTTTGAATTTAGGCTGTTTGTGCCATTACACTACAACCATTAGTAAAGCAAAGGTGTTTTCTGTAGAGCGAATCTTAAACGGTCTTATTAATTGAAAACACCAGGCCAGGTATTGAGGTAAATTCTGAATGATCAGAGAGACAGAACAAGCCACAGCCAACCTCACCTT